>JAQFXV010000165.1:0-32023 GCA_034694065.1 Camisia spinifer
ATATGTTGTAAAAAAGAAAAGTAAGCCTACTTTTTCTTGACCATAAGGTTCATATTCATCATTGTGATTGTCTAATAGCAACTTAGTATCAGTTGTGGGCACTTTATCAACAGCACCTTTTGATTGTAGAATTTCGTATTCGTTGGAATGGCAGGATTCTAAGTGTTTGAGGCACTTGAGTCGACCATTGAAAGACATTTCGCATAAATAACATCTGAAATTTAAGCGATCGTTCGTTTCTTCGTCTTCGACTGGAATGCTTGTATTGGTCTCATTGGTTTCGTCTTCATTTTTATCTCCTTTTCTATTTTTGAAGACGTTATTTGCTTTAACGTTACCAGTTTTGGTCCAATGTCTCAAATAGTAATGTTTACGAAGATTTCCTTGCGTTGTAAATGTGCTGTTGGGACAGACATTGCATTTGTATGGCTTATTGTCTTGAGTAATAACGGGTTGTTCAACAACATTGTTTTTGTCTCTTCCATTATGTTTCCTAATCAAATGTCTTTCACAGTTTGATTTGGTAGTGAAGAGAATGGGACATTTGGGACACTTGAAAGGCTTGAGTCCAGTGTGTGTTAGAATATGTCTTCTTAAGCTACTAGTCCAGGGAAACTTACGGGCACAGTATGGACACGAGACACTATTGGGTGAGTCAGTGTAGGCACTTCGTTTCTTTGTCACAACTCCTGACGCATTCATCTTATTCCCATCTTTCCCTCTTCTTCTTGTCAATGATCTTTCACTTTTGCTACTATTATTTGGACGGATTGTTTCACTATTGGATGGACGCTTTATTCCTCCCGTTCGAACTTCTTCAGCATTCGAATCGATGTCTAAGTTTTGTTTATCAAAATATTGCTTTAAAGCGTTCGAAGAATTGGCCGAATGATCGATGAGTGACGAAACACTCGCCAAATCTCCGCCATTATTATCAACACCATTATTACTATTATTATCTTCAGTTATTTTTGCAATGAAATCATTGGTTGGCTGTTCTATAGGTGTAGAGGGTCTCGAATTATTGTGAACTCCAGTTGAAGAACTCAATACTTTATTGCTGAGCACAACCCTCAACGCAGCCCTTGTTTTACTGGAGAGGGTATTGTTATTTGATTTTGATAGCAATGATGGTCCCGAAGAGTTGTTTGGAGTGCTCTGCTGTACAGATGCAGACCCTCCTCGAGTTCTGGGCGGACGCGCAAACTCTGGATGTTTTCTCTTAATATGTCTCTCCATATTTGATTTCAATGTGAATCCAGCGGAACAGTAAATACATGTAAAGCTTCTTTCATTTCTAGGCATTAAACGGTTCTTTGATATACGAAAAGTGGTCACTTTGTATATATCATCCATTGAAGTACAGGAATTGGGAGAAAGTAATGATAAAGATGGAGAAGAATGAGCTGCTATTGGAGGTGTTAATGAGATATTGGTATTAAACAATGAAGTCGTCCCAAGAAGACCACCAGTTGGGAAAACATTGTTGGACGCCATTGAACGCAAAGCTAACAAACTGGACGCAGCCGTACGGACGGCTTCATTCACTTGTTTAATATCTTCACTCAATTTTTCATTAATAGGATACGAAGGTTTGCAGCTTAAGTCCAATGCATGAACCGCTAAATCTAAAGGTTGTTCTTCGTGTGAATGACTCGCAAGATTGAGTGGTTGGTCTTCATATCCACAAACATCAGTGTCTTCATCATCTGCATTATCTTTACTTTCAAGCGCCAAATTCATAGGTTTGTCATTATTTGCTGAGATATTTTTTGCGATTTGACACAAAGCAGCCAGACTTGAATGTTGTGCAGAAGAATCAGTTAACGATAGATTTAGTGAATTATCTGACGAAGCATTAATGGATTCATTTGCCTGATTAGAAGACATTTCTGGCGAATCGCGATATGTTGACTCAGATTCCGAATGATCGCTATTTAGCGAAACAGAAGAGGAATTGGCGAGAACAACACTCGACAATTTGTCTTTCATGTCAGGATGTTGTTTGACTACATGTCGTATACAATTGTTTTTTGTGCTGAATCCTAGTTTGCAAATTGTGCAACAGTAGGGCTTTCGACTGCAACTATTATGAAGAGATCTTAAATGATGACGTAATACGCGGTTGAATTTGAAGTCAACGTTACAATATTTACAGATTGTATCGAAACCACCCGGAAAGCCATCACTTGATGGCGAAAGTGAAAGATTACTATCAGATTTGGTTAAGTTTTGACTGGTTAGAGAGCTTTTGGTGGACATATTGGGGTTGTACTGCATAACACTTCGAATGTCTTGTTTTTGGATCTTTTTGTGGCGCTTTTTGACGTGTCGCTCGCAATTGGCTTTCGTAGTGAAGGCATATTTGCAAATCGCACACATGAAGGGTCGCTCTCCGTTATGTGTTCTTAAGTGACGAACTAATGTGCTTTTATCAAGACTTGTATACGGACACAAATGACAAGCGTAAGAATGGCCGCCTTGAGTGTGGCCGCGATTGTGTCGCTTCAGCGCATTCGTACTCTTGAAAATTAATGAACATTTGTTGCATTTGTAATTAGGAGTCGATTCTTCTCCATCCACTTCAATAGTTAAAGCTTTTTCTTTATTACCATCAATCGATTCTGTATTGGCTTGTTTTTCGTCATTATCCATTTTAACTGAACTGTTCGATTGGGGTGTGTTTGGACTGGCATTAGCAGAGTCTGCGGCAACGGGTGAGTCAGGCTGTATACCACTGATGCCCAGATGTACGGGTGAAGCGGGAGATGCGGCCGGAGGTGAAGATCGTATGCTAGGCATTAATGGAGTGGCAGAACTTGTGACAGATATAATAGATTGAATGTCCGCCAAATCATGTTTACCCGATTCACTATCCGTTCCATTTGTAATGACTTTAGGCTGAAATGTTATCGGACGCGGAGGTATGGGTTTCGCGTGTATATAATAAGACGGATTTTCAAAGGGATCCTCATTATGAATGAACTTATAATTTGATTGAATCGAAGAGAACTGCGAGCCTTTGTTCTGCAAATCGAGTAAAGCTAAGAAATCTTCTTTATCAGATTGTGGAACATCACCATAAGAACTGCTGTGTAAGTCATTGATTGATCCGGCGTTTGAAGGTATAAATCCATGCGGTTGTGGTATTGAACTGCTCAACGACAGTGAATAATCGAATCGGTGTTTCATCTGATGAGACAAATAAAGAGAAGGCGTCACGAAATCATTTTGACAAAACCCACAATAGGTTTGTCCGTTATGTGTCGACTGATGCAGATTCAAAGCACTACCACATGGAAAAGCTCGATGACATTTATCACATTCAAAGTCGTGATAAGGACTGCTGGCTTTGCGCAGATTGTCTTCACAGAAAGACTTTGCGATTATTGAGAACTTTTTAGAAGTGAAATCAGTGAAACTGAGATCATAGAAACCGACCGGAGGAGCGCTCGAAAAGTTCATTCTGTTTGTATTAAATAAATTATTTGTTCCTTCAACAGAGGCGGCAGTGCATCGATGCTGTGTATATGTGGCGTAATTGTTGAGAATCATTCCACAATCGCGACAATAAATAGCATCATTTGGATGATTCTCCATATGTGTGTGTAGAGCAGCTTTAGATACAAATGACTTCTTACATACCGGACAATAAATCTCCATTTCTTTCACAAAATTCAGCTTTGATTCTGAGACCTCGATCTCATCGCCATCAGAGTTACGCCTCTTCAGAGATGATTTGGAATCAACATCATTACCACCGTCTTCACTAACTTTTCTCTTTTTGGATTTAATAAATTTAGTAGTATTATTAGGGGTATTGTTATTATTAGCATCGGCTCCATTACTATCTTCAAGTTCCATACCATGAGTTCTCATATGTCTGTGCATATTGCCATTAGTCGTAAACGCCATATTACAAATGCGACACTTGAATGGACGCTCTCCGGAATGTATTAACTTTAATAATTCATTTATTTATTTGTTAATCATTTGAATAAAACACAGATTCAATCAATAGTTACCATATGTCTATCCAAAGAACTCGCAGAACTCAGTGTTTTACCACAGAGTCTGCATGTGTGTGAATGATCTGAAGGATTATGCTGTCGAATGTGTATTGTGAAGGTGTGCTGTGAGTCTAGTTTGAGATCACAAACGGGGCATTTGAATTTGTCATTACGTACTGACTCAGTTTCTCCCTATAAAACAATTTGATTGTTAAACTCTAATAATGGAACCAAAGAAAAGTGTTCGCCTCAACAATTTTCTCAATTTTACTAAAAACAGTTTCAATTTGAAATATAAAATTCAAACTTTTCCTATACTTCAACTCGAATCTAACACTAATTTGAAAGTTTATTGCATTAAATTTGAGTAAATTATTGCTGATTTAAGTGATGATAAGTTATATTGAATAAAATCTAAAATCAATGCTTACTTGAACTTTCTTCTTAACAGATCCGTTACGGATAACATTTTCAGCAGAAGAATTATCTTTCATTTTAGTTTCATTGCTAACAAAAACATTGATTGTATTATAATTTTTATTGTGCTCCTGTTTATTATTTTCGATGAGAGAATCTGATTGTGAACCATCGTCACCATCGATGGTTTGTTCATTTTCATCATCATATTCCTCCTGCATCTCTACTTTGGGCTGATTATTACTATTATTATTATCATCACTCGTTAGTGTATCAGAACTAATAGAATCTTCGTTTTTACCCTTATTATCATGATTACAATGTTTATTAGCCATAGGCCTACATCGTTGGTCCCGTTGTATATCACAGTCGGTTTGTTGCATCTCTTCTTTAGAATGTGTATCAGATTTCTTTGATGATGCACTCGAGTTAATATTCGTTGTAGTTTTAATGGTTTTTCTATTACAAATGGACTCTGAATTGTCGTTTCTGTCGCTCATTGAACCTAAAGTATTATAGAAAGAGACATGAAAAAAATTGAGATCAAGAGAAAAGCTTTAAAGCCTGGCTCATACAACTTGAGAATGAGATCATTTAATGATGCGTAACCTATAAAATTGCAAAGCATTGCACACACAAACACCAAAACTGATATACTAATAATGCAAACTCAATGCCTATTGTTAATGATGATCAACTACTTATTAACATTATTACCGGTAGCTTTAGCTTCATATCGGATGAGAATGAAGCGCCTTATGCTCTATTTCAAGCAATTGCTGGCACTGCTGAAGAGATCACTAAATAATTCATCAAAACTCTCTTTTCAAAAAATGGTTAGAACTTTCGTCCAACCGATTAATTGTTCACAAAATCTAATACTTCATACGTTTAGTACAATATTGTTTAGTGATGAATGAATTTAAATCAGAATTGAAGTCAGTGCAAGCTCGAGACTTATATAAGTCAAAAATCTGTCATCAGATCATTACAAACATTTTTTCCGTCCACTCTATTCTTTGATTAGTTTTTTATGCTTAAAAAAGTGTTCGAATTGAAACGCTAAATATAAATAAAGCTAATAAAATATGGCACAAAAATTTTAAAATAGTATAATACTCTTTTTACAAGTGCTACAAAAGTTATAATGATTTAGAGATCATATTATTGAGTGATGCATAATATAATTCCTCAGAAACTTTTCTAGTAAACCGAATCAATGATTTGTAATGATTCTCCCCTTACGAGTACTACTAGTATAACAGTGCATAACAAACATTCCTGAAAGTTGTTTGCAAGTATGCAAATTCATATACATATCATCACTATATAGTCAGTATGAATCACAAAATCGATACAAACAATCGAAACTTTTACATACAATCAAGTTATGAGAAGTTAGAAAATAAAAGTAGCACTTCATTCAATTCTAAGCAGTCAATTACTAAGCTCTTAATTTTGATCTAATTTAAGCTAAACATTGATTCTTTAGATTTTGTGCTTAAGCAATGATGTTATTCAAAACCACTTAAAATTCCAGATGGATAGACACCAGTGATTAACAGTTTTCCTTATGAGTAATTTGATAGGTTATGATCATTGAAAAAACTTATAGTTTATCAAATATTCATTTTAAAATTGGTATTATATTCACACTTTTTTAAACATAATTTTTTCATCAGAATTGAATTTTATGTACATTTTAAGCATAAAAAATATTTATTATTTTGGTGATTATGATGAAACTATTGATAATGAAAGCCTTCATATGTCATAAATAACTTTAATGTTAGAAATAAGATAATATCCGTATGAAATGAATCAGAAAGTTTTCTTAAATGCATTTTCTTCGTACATATTTTGTCAGTATATTAATTGATTTTAAGAAAATAACGTAATGTTCTATAAAGTATTGCAATAAATAAACGTAAAATTACAATGAAAGGTGAGATCTGGAGAGTGTTTGTAATATTGACAAAGAAAAGAAATAGTGATGTAGAAAATATATCTATATAGCCATAAGAGGAGACAACACAAGGCCATCATTGGTTAAAAGACGGTTTAGAGAAGAAAGAAAAGAGAGAAAGATAGGAGAAATATGCATACCATTGCATCTGCCTTTCAATAGTAGAATGAAACACACTATAAGGGCTTCTTTTTCCGATTTGTTGCTAAATGGTAAGCACGCGCACATGTAAGCGAATAAGGTTACGACGTGTAAGTGATAGAAAAACCTTTGGCAACATTACAAGCTCTCAAAGCGAAAGAAATTTCAAGTTAAAAACTCTACTTGCGATTAGAGTATGTTTTGTATCTTAGTTTCCCTGAAATGTAATGATGATGGCATTAATGCCAGTACCAGTACGAGTACCACTATTTGTATCACATTTCCTTGATCTGATCCTACTTTTAAAATAACTATTGCAAAGGTGTAGGATATTAACCAATAATACCTTTTTATCATTAATATACTCTTCACTCAATTTTTCCATATTATATTCCTTATCATTAAATCCAATTAATATAACTAATTAATTATGATTAATATAAAAGCCATTTTAATTCAATTAAACAGTAATTCAATTAAATAGTGAACATGTTTACTATTAAACTTAAATAATTTTAAACCTCATTCAACAAATCAAATAAATAAATAAAACTCAACTAAAATAAGGGCTTAATTTATTTTTACGAGAATTCTAAACTAATAATTTTGAATCAAGAAATTTTTATTTTGTTTGGAAAACTACTTTTTGGAAGAGCGATAAAAAGTTGAAGAGCAATAAATACTAGAAACTTAACGTTGTGCTAAAGTAAACCTTATAGTCGAGACTGATATGAAATCTAAGACTCAGTGCATTTAAACTCAGTGTGTGATTACATGAAAAGCAAGTTAAAAAGTTTGAAAGTTGTCGGCTTAATAATTTTTATCGACTAAAGACTGAAACTATGCAAATCGCAGAAAATGCTAATAAATGTAGTGCAAAGTGCACACAAACTGTACCCACAAACGACTCGTTTGAATCTTATAGAATCCCAAACTCGAAGCGCTAACACTAACAAACAAAAACTTTAATGATGTAGTGATTTGGAAGGGAAATGCTTTACTCAACATTTGCAGCCTCCTATCTTCCTATACAGATATCCCGGATATTCGTGATTATGCACCTGAATCAGCGTAAATAAATGCAATAACATTACACGACACTAACTCTATGGTGTAATAAAAGCGAAGGTAATAGTAATACAAATAGTAATACACGCTATCATTATGACATAGACTAAAAACTTATATCAGTACTATTTCTCTACTATGCGTAACAATAGCGACAGTGAGACAGTTAAGTATAATATTTGGCAAAAGCTTATCATTTTTAAGGTAGAACTCAGTTTACATGACACTTAAAATACTTATTATTCAGATACTAAACTCTTATACAGTGTTCAAGTGAGAAAAATAATAATTTACTTACAATTATTGAGTTTTATTAAATATGATCTCACGTAGAAAGTACTTATTGAGGATAATTAGTATTAATAACAAATTTATGGATTATTTATAAGCAGATGATATTTTGTTGCATTAAAATTATAAGAATGAAGAGAATAATAAATACAAAAGAATAGAAGAATTGAGAGTAATATATGAGAGTGTGCCGGAACGGAGACGATCACTATGGATTCACTTTCACACAACATCAAAACACCTGAAGTTAGTTTGTCATTGGGTGAGCTATGAATATTCCGATTGCTTTTGATAATATAAGAGAAAAGTGCGATAGAAAGTAACTATGGTAACTTCTTGTACACAGAAACAATTGGGTGGAGGCTGTTTGATGTACCGCAGCATCACCTGCGAGCGTGCACTCGAGCCGATCAATGCTGCGGAGGGCTGGCTCTTCACTCGGATCACTTCACAATATCAGAAAAAAATAACGTATAGTTTACTCCACACTATCCGAGTGAATCTCAATAATGGATATAGGGATCGGTCGATTAAAATGAGTCCACGAATGCAATTACATAAATCTTCGGCCAAGTTGTTGCCGCTCTGCAAATCATTACCCAACAAAAGCAAAACTTTGCGGTCGCGTAGCAATAGACTAAAAGGACATAACAAGCTCTCTCACTCACTCTCTCATTGAAACCGTTCCCAAATGACAAAATAGAATTCACTGATGGAGATAGAAGTGTCGACAAGAAGAGCTGCGCCTTTACCTATTTAAATGCTAAGCTTTGGGGCTTTCAAATTCAGTCAATGCTATGTAACGAACATTAATGACAAGACGATAAATTATTCTTTATCATAGATAGGAAACTATCCAATAAAATAGAGGAATAGCTCGAATCAGAAAATGTTTTGTTATAAAAAAATGCAACTCAACTCACACTAATTTAAGCAATATTTGACTTAACTTCTAACATAAGGTAAAGCATAAATATATCTGAATATACCCTTATATTTATTTGAACATAAAAAACATAAGACAAAATCTTTCAGACATTACAGGAAGCATTATATGTGTACAGGAAAGTAAATGTCATGATATAATTTGTTGACAATGATAAAAAGTTGTTGTCTCTAAGCGACGCTGATCTGCAACATCCAAGAATATAACGTCATTAATAACCTGATATGCGTTTGGGTGCGACCAACTTTATCACTGAGAATGAATATTGCTATAGTTATAGTTGCACTCATTGACCACACGCACGCATGCATGAAATAAAAGACAAAAAATGAGAAACAGTATTACCAGCAAAGAAACATCTTTTCATATATTGACTGAGGGAATGATGTGATGTCTCACACAATACACTATACGACACAATGGCTTTACTAGATCTCAATAGAATTAGTTTTTGACCTATAAAATAATACAACTGATGTAAAATTGATGAATAAAAAACTCTATTGTGCTCACAGTATATGTTGCCATACAATGTATATTAATTCAGGGATAAATAGTTTCAAAGATTTACATTTACATTACGTGTTGAACTATATCAGACCCTTCAACTTATTGATTACAAGCTTTTAACTTATTTTAATATTAAGTTTTTTTCAGCAAAATTCGTGATCAATGATTCCCTAATTGTGTGACTTTTTCTTACATTTATTAGACATCAACTGATGCGATACAAAATTAAGCAAAAGCTTCTCTTGTTTGAAATACTAAAAAAGAAATTCAATGATATAACACACAAAACACTGTTAAAGTACTCGTCAGTACAATGAATCTGTAAGATATACCTGTAGTGAATCAAAAGGACAGTAACTTTTTTTGAAGTTAGAATAGCTTAAACTTAAACCGAAACTTTAGAAATAAACCCCAGTATTAGTTACTAGTGTGAGCCGAATGATAGCGTCAAACAAGAAAAAATACATCATTGCAGCAATAGATGATGATGATGAGCAAAGCTTGGTTGGTTTTCGTTGATATGGTACCAGGCATTGGTAGCTTTGGTAATGCTTTTAATGTTGTGTGCAGGTGAGTCACGCATGGAAGCAAAATGATTTGGCAAATGGACAACAGCATCCTGATTACTCTAGAATGTATATTTCTATATCTATTTCAATGCAAGCATCAACACAAAAAATATTCTGATAATACCTTTACAGTAATTGCTGCCACAAATCTACTATCATTACTTCGATAGTATATCATATACAGCAATACATATGACTACACAAGTGTGTATTTTTCTTTTTAACTACAATATTGGTTTGCGGAAAATCTCAAGGTTTGCATTACTTTACAGTATATCTCTCTTGAAAAAGACACAATATTTCAGTCTTTGCTCATAAATTCAAAAAGGGGTCTACTTTTTTGTACGCTCTTCTTTCAGAGCAAATAAATAGAGTTTATTTTCTATATAATTATTAATATAAAATAAATGTATTGAAATAAACTCACCGTTAGTTTAAGAATAAATAAGTAGAACTGTTGAACAAAATGAAAACACAGAAAATATGAGAGGAATAGTTGTTATAAATACAACATATTGAGCATGTTATAAGAGAGGAACAGAAACAGTGATGGTAACAGTAACAGCAACAACAACCTGCAGACACCCATAAATAATAGAACTGTCTCTGAGTAAAACTTTTTGGTATTGAGTTGGTGTAGCGTTTTCTTCACTGGTATCTTAACAATCGTAGTTCGAAGTGAATCATGAGCAATGAGCAAAAACATCCCCTGCACTCAATTGGGCCTCAAATAAGCTGTGCTTCTCTTTCTCTATGTTTCTCTCTTTCAAAAGTACAGCCATCACAAGATCCAACAGTGAGAGCAAAGTCAAGTCTGTAGGGATTGGGCTGTGGTTCACATTGCTTAAGGCGAAAAAAGGGATGACTTTTTTCAAACACCTGAGTGAACATACGCAGGAAGAAACCCACAATCTGGAGTCATTACCACACTCCAAAACTTATGGAATGAAGTGAGTTCGGGAGCATTACGTGACAAATACTGGCGAATACTGTAGTGCTGCGGATATGATGAGAAACAGTATATGATGAGTGCTTTAACATGTGAGCCAGAAAGCAGGAAAACACATTTAGTGCATTTGCTGGAAGCAGAATTGAAGAATCCCTACGAGCACAATACACGCAGGACATCCCAAGCATGACGGATCAGAGGGCAAACACCCAAAACAAGTATACGAAAGACTTCTTTATTGTCTTCAAAGTCTTTACAGAAATCATACCAACCATCCAACCAATGAAACGCCCGAAGGGAGTAAAGGATCCATGAAAGCAAGCATATATCATCTCAGTATAAAGATTAAAATTTCATCATAATATCACCCACTATTAAACCTGACTGTCATTATGCAAAAATCGTAAAACTCAAAATTTCACAATTCCGTGATGTTTTGAACCCATAACTACTTTTCATAGTTAGACAACATTACATCGCATGATAACATATTCCTATGCATTATATGCACGCATAAAGCACTAGATAACTAACTGACTCACTCTCTATAATAATCACTATTTTTTAATCAAGTCAATAAATGCTCACAAACTCAACGAATATTAGTATCGAATACAGCAAAATCAGTGATAGAGATGATCATTGAACTAATTTTTTTTCAATCATAAACTACTTATTTCACTAAAAAGTGGATTAAAAGATATTTGACTTTTTAAAACTCTTCTAAAATGTGTTAGAAATAATTCATGAATAAATAAAAGCAAAGCTAAAAACATGTGAAAAAATTTAATATTTAGCTCAAAAGTTTGTTCTCAAGTTTGGATTTAAAGTTAAGTTTAAATGTTCTCTTATTTTAATAAATAATATTTTGCAATAATATACTGCTCGTATAATTTGAAGTAATTTTCCAACCAATAAAACACATTAAATATTCAGCAAATCTATTCAGAAGATAGAGAATCAGTTAAGTCTTTCATCCGAGAAGAGTTAATCTCATAAACAACACGACATTTCATTTCCGGGCGAAGCGCTTATTAAAAATAAAAGCTCTACAGAGTTATCAAATTAAAAGTAATTGGGATTGCAATGCTCTCACATATACTTAAAGAATACTAAAAATTTGTCAACTCTTAAAATTCAGTTCATATTTAGAAATTATTTTTGCAAAAACGACTAACAAATGACTTGTCGTAAGACAGTATAGAATTAATTTGAGAAAAACTTATTATGATTACGGATTGTAAGGCATGCGTAACAATGCACTTAACAAAAGTTCATTATCTTGAATATATGATTTGTGCACTATTTTTGTCATTTGTCAGTCAAAAGTTGCAACTCAAAGATCCGTCATTTTTACATTAAAAATTATTTTTCAAGTAATGAATTTTCTCAAAATCGGTTTTAAATTATAGCAGACTTTGTGATGACTTTACTCAGATCTAACTAATGGCAAAAAATCAAATGTTGGAGTTTTTTTTTCTTGAGTCAAGTCGTTATTGGAGCCGATCAGTCGATTGTTCCCAATTCTAGATAACGAGGGGCTTATGTTATCACAAGAAAAGCTCTAACTGTAAAGATTTTCAATCAGTTTTGGAGAGGAGTGCAGGAGTACTACAGTCTCCTCATAAGAAAGAAGCTGCAAATACAACATTATTATTATTATTATTTGGAAGGCATAGCAATGGCAATGCTGCGAAGGTAAAGGCAAGTGAGGCAGTGAGTAGTGAGCAGGTGGGAAACGTAGCTATTTTAAAAAGTCTTGAGAGATATATTGGGGGTTAGTATTGAGAAAAGGAGACTATCCCTAACCTGTCAGACAATGAAAATTGAAGGGGAAACGGGATGGAAAATGGCATATAGTATATACTGTGTAGTCCGCATCCTACACATAAAGCGGCACTGCTGTGAGCCACTGAAGAGCAAATAACATCCCGTCCCCAACTGCCTGTTGCATTCCTGACATGCATCTGCTCACTATGTGCTCACTATGGCGGTGGTGGTAGTGATCGTGCAGATGCACATCAAATACTTTGATGAATATTCTCAGTATAAGCAACAACTTTTCTCCATAAATAGGATCGCATACATCACAAACAGATCTCCATAATTCTTCTCACATCCCTATTTTTCTGCTCTATCATTCTGACTCTGGCTGACTAAACATGCTTTTAAATGCGAGAATAGCTTCAAATGTAGAAATAGTAGAGTCACTGCATTCACTGCTCGGAAGATGTGATGTATAATTTGGACAAAACTAATACTAGTAAAGTCACTATTCAGTCAGTATTGAATCAGTACTTACTATTCACTATTCATTTTTATATCTACTAATAAAAAGGGCAAACACTTCCCCGCAAATATACCTCCATATTCATAGCGGGAGAGATTGGCACTAATGATACCTCAAAATTCCAAAACTGTATAAATAATAAGACATTACATCTATTTGAACAAAACCAAAAATAATAATCATTTTGTTATTTAAAATACTTTGTTATAAAAGTTTGAGTGGTTTTAGATATAGAAAATAATTACAAAATGAGAGTAGAAACGAAATCTTATTTAATTAGATTACCTAAAAAAAGAAGAAGAAGAAGAGAAGAAACGAAATTCATAGTGAGGTATCGCTATAGTAGAGCTGAAGTGGCAAAAGAGAAGTGGGTTAATGACTTAAATGAAGAGCAGTATCAAAATCTGTTTGGCACAAAAGGCAGTGACTAGTATTTCGCGTCCCAAATAATACTCACTACAAACAAAACAGTTTTCATAATATGGAAGCATTCCTTGTTTGTCAACTCAAACAATAAGCCGACACATGAGTGAAATCATGATAACCATTAAAAACTCAAATTGCTATCATTATTATGCAAAATGATTGGGAGGTAGAAGTGTAGGCATCACCTATTTGGGACCTTTATATGAATTGGTATTAGGATTACTCCTCAGGTGATTCAGTGCACATCAATTGAGGTCATTAGATGTTAAGGATATGACGAGTTTAAAAAGACTGAATTTCTAACTCTCTTTAGATGAGGTGAAGAAAGCGAGGCTTTTCTTTTATGAATACAAACTAAACGAACGCCCATTACTTAGAAGAGTGTCTGAAGTGTCGCAATAATTATATTTTTTGGAGAAGTAAAGAGTAGTCCACCTAAAAGAGGACATCCGAACTGAGTCGTTCTGATAAGACCCACACAATACTGAAAGCGATACAAGTAATTGAAGTCAAACTGTAGTCATACTTGTATACTATGAACTGTATATACAAGTATTCCTAATGCTATTCCTCATCTACATTACTAATACTCGTATATCATATATCATATGCCATATACTTTATTCATGATGTGTTGGATGATAATGCAATCTATGATGAAAACAGAGCACAGAGCAGGCGCTCGTCAAGAAAGTGCTAATTCTATTCAATTCAAATCTAGTTTTTGCTCATTCGAGTTGTTATAGAGAGAGAACTATAGTATACTGCATATCAAGCTTATAGTAATAGCAATAGATTTATATATTCAACAACTTTAGAATTTGGGTCCCATTTAGTTATAGTTGGGGTACCTCATCATCTGTGTTGTTCAGTATGCACTTAGAGAGCCACTCATATTACTGTTTCAGTTGTGTTGAGTCCCCCCATATATAAGAGCTACAGTTCAATGCTATCCTGCCCGGATTGCTCCCATAGAAACATATATCTCATCCTCAGATAAAGCATAGCATTGCAAAGTGTTGCTCTCGTTACAGCTCCTGAATTCCAATACTGCATCAGAAATTAAAACCAAATATCATATTCACAGCACTCATATCATCGAATGACGCGAATAAAACATAGGCGTATAAAAACTTTTTGTTTGTTGATTCCAATGAATCGAAAAAGATAATACACTTGCATGAGAATTATGAGAGTGTAATTCACTAACGCATTTGGCAGTGAAGGACGAATCCTCTCAAAGTGACCTTCTCTCTGATAATCTATGATGAAGAATACTATAGCTTATAAGAGTTGAGCTCAAAGGAGACTATTATTGAATTGTTTTAGAAACAGTTTCACCTGTGAATCGAAAGATTCTCGGGCTCTACTCATAGATAATATTATTGCCTCTCAGTTATGATGAGTGGCAGCGAATGATATCTGTGAAACTGATGACCTATAAGTTAACTTTTACTGTAATAGCACATCAAACAATGACTAACTATTAAATAAATAATATTCGCATCAAATATTACTCTGTAGTTCTGTTTTGTATTGTAAAAAACACATCAATATAAGGTTACATTTTTATGATGAGGGCTTATCTGCTAAATAATAATCAAGAATATTTTTAGTATGATTTCATGCCATCAAAACATGAGTCAAATATTTACAACAATACATCTTATTTCAAGCTTAAGTTTTTAGTTGAAAAGTTGAAAACATGAAGAGTAAAGTAATTTTAGAGTAATATTTATCAGTAAATTAAATTTGGAATGCATTGCAAATGTGATGCGGCACTAGTTCTGAGTATAAGTATTAGTCCGAAAGAGCCACTTGTGAGCTGAAAAACTCACCCACTGAACAAACATCCCTTCAACTGCACTCTCCTCTCATCCCATCTCAAAACTATCGCATTCACACTAAAACTAAATAACAATAAATTATTCTTACCTTTACTATTCTTAGGAATTCTCTGTTTCCTTCGGCTATTATTTTTAGCCATATTTTCAAATTATGTTATTATATATAACTAGTAAATCGTTGTAAGTCTTTCTGGAGTTTGTGATGAATTGAGGACTCAGTGAAAGAGCATTCGCTGATTTTAACAAAACAGTCTCACATTTTTCCGCTATACTGTGATCCCCAAAGCACTAATCCATTGCACCACTAGAGACGTCACCTAAACTTGAATGACTGCTTTAGCTTTTGCTTACTGTATGTTCCAAAAGCATCAAAAGCTACACTAACGCCGACTGCGGCTCTCAAAACTTTTTAACAAACTTACACTACACTCAACTTTACTACCGGTAACTAATTTACCTCCATTTCCATTATAATAATTATTCTACATTATATTATTCCAAATAATTCTCACAATTAGCACAGAACAAACTTTAATCAACTTTTATTTTAACAATTTTAAGAATTAACTTCAAATAAATTTGAGAAAATTTCCCGAAACTTTCAAATATCTTGAATTAATAATGAATCGATTTGATGAAAAATATGCACTTTAATATTCAATGAAATGTTTAAAACTTTTATCAAAATCTATTAATTGTTCCTAATCTCTATACAGTATATATTATTAAGTTATAAATTGCTTTAGATTTACTTTTCCTGTCTATCCATATATTGCATAAAAATTATTAACAATATATCAATAATCTTAGACTATTACTAATGACGACTAACTCATAAGATTTCTGAGGATTTTCTTATTATTAAACACAAACTTTTTATTAAAATAATTTGGAAAATATTATAATTGTGTTAAAAACGTATGATTTGCAAAAAGTTTCAAAACTAAAAGCGTTAAAATCAAAAATGTTTATCTTTATAATAAGATATTTGCAATTTTGATCAATAAAAGTACTTAAATTAAACTCAAATATCAAATAAACTATAGCTTTACTGTAAAGATTGATCGAAATACTGGTATTGTTTAATTCTCAAAAGTTTATTTTGTTGGTAATTATTTTGGTAATAAGTAGTGGTGAGGAATAATTTAAATCAAAGTTAAATATTGATTCAATATAGTAGAAATGGGACAATACCTGTACTAAAGTTATATCATTGTTAATCAAATTTCTTCAATAATACAATTTTTTAATTTCAAGAATTATTTATTTAAATTTTTATCAACTTTCAGATGTATAATAAAATGTTGATCTGTAAAGACATTCGATAATATTGTAAATTAAAATAATTTCAAATGTTAAGCAATTTTTCAGTTCATTTTAGTTGTAAATCAAATGTTTATTAATAAGAAATTAATAAATTTGAGAGCAATTATCAGACATTAATCTCACAGAAAGACAACAATTTAGTTATGAATAATAATAAACATAAAATAAATATGAATTCTATTGACAAGTATTCATTTGAAATGAAACTCAAATGGTTTCGAATTAATTGATAGAAAATAACATTAAGTTTTTAAAGATTATAACTTATATTTTATGCATTAGTTTAGAAATAAAATTAATTACAATCATAAACAAAATTTGTATTTAATCAGTCGTTGAGAAGATTTTCCTTTTTCTTAGTATTGTTTCCAATAATGTGATGAATTCAAGAATCTATTCATGCATTGAATTATGTTTTATGGAAAGCACAAGAAATATATTATAATAGAATTGATTTGTGAGTTATTTGTAGTTTTGAAGAAAATTCGGCGACTTTTGAAAGTCGAATGTAAATAAAGACATGCTTTTAATAATATAATAATGAATTTATAGCCAAAAAATGTTTAGAATGTTAAGTCGCATGCCTTAAGAAAACAGGTCTTCCTATTAAGAACTTTTTATGCATTTGTCTGACAGCACGCGTGGCGTCTTCGGGATTATGAAAAGCAATCCTTGCGTCTGCGGTCGGCTGTCCTTTTTCATTGAAACGACGGGTCACGCATTGCTCTGTTATACCGAAGTCTGAGAAGAAAACACATATATCTTCAGTCGATGCTCTATAGGGTATATTTGTAGCGATTATAACACAACGTCCGTCAGCGAAAGGATCGCCTCGTCTTTTGTCTTCTCTATCCCTTCTATGTTGAGGTCTCATATGGTCTTCATGTCGTCCACCTCTCAATTGACGTGATTGTGGGGGAGGAAGAGTTGGAGGCAAAGGATCAATGGGTGGAACCGGTGGAGGTTTTCCAACCACTTCTCTCATCAATTCAAATGGAACTGGTTTTACACATATCCTACAATTGCCCATAAAATCTCCGTCACGTCTTAGAGCGCAATAATGTTGTTCAACAGAAGCAAACTCAACATAAGCCTCACCAGCATTCAAACCATTAGGTCTGAGCATAATATGTATAGCATAGGGCTGAGCACCGGCTTCAGAAAAATAGTTAGTTAGGTCTCGATTAGTGACAGTCGCCGGCAGTCCAGTTATATTCACACAGAAAGAAGTCTTCGGGGTTTCAGATACTATACGCGACGGTAAACCTCTTCGGGCGTCAATCATATCATCTTTAGTGGTGGGCAAGAGTTCGATATAACGCCTGCCCATATGTTTCATATTTCTTTGTAGTCCTGATTCATAATCGCGCGTATTATCAAACTCTACAAATGCATTACCAGTGGGTTTGCCTTTTGGGTCACATTCAATAACTATGTCATTAAGACGAATGGGTTCGAAAAACTTGACGACATCTCTTTCGGTACAATTACTATACGGCAAACCTTTCATATATAGAACTAAGTCTTGACCATTCGGTCTTCTATTCATTATATTTGGGTTTATATCCAAAGAGTGCTGTAATGGTTGAGTCGGATATAATATATCATTTCGTTCATTGTGTGGTTCATTGGGAACAAAGCTATCAAGAAGTGGCTGAACATCAATCTTACGGTCCATAAGAAATCGTTTATTCATAGAAAGCGCTGCATCAAAGTCTCTCTCATTATTGAATCGAATTAAAGCGCCTCCTGTTGTGAGTCCTCTTTCATCTATTAATATCTTAATATTTTCTTCGGCAACGAATAATCCGTTGAAAAACTCGATAATATCGCGAACATTCACATTAAACGGTAAATTTCTTAACTCTACAGTATATGATCTCTCATTCAGATTCACTTCTCTATGATTTGGTAAACGATTATCTCTAAATATTTCGAGTTCGCGATCAAAATCTCCTGAAGCAGTCATTTCTAGTCTCTGTCCCGAAGAGTGACTGCTATCAAATCCTTCATTCTGTGGTTGCCATTGATTTCTATTTTGTAGTCCAGAAGGAAGTATTGCTTCTGAATATCCGAGACGTGAACGAACCGAAGGGTTCTGTTGTGAGTATGAGTTCTGAATGGGAGCCTCTCTTATAGTATTCATAATTCCGGAATGCATTGAAACCATTCTATCCATTATATTATCTGAGTTTCCATTAAGACCTTTAGAGTCTCTTTCATTACGAAAAGGACTTCTACTCCTATTCCTTATTCTGTTTTCTCTTTCATTATCTCTTTCATGTCTTTCACGAACTTGTCTTCTGTCAGGACTTCTACTATTTCTACTCAGATTGACATTAGATTTAATACTATTGAGTGAATCATTCGGAAGCGGAAGTAAACCAGAGTTGAGATAATTAGAAGAATTAGAGCTATTATTATCTAACGCTTTAATACCGAGGGTTTGATTACGAGCTAAGTCTATAACTCTTTGCATTTCATTTCTAGAGCTAAGAAGAAGTTTGATTCGATTATCTTTGATATTGTCTCCATTCCTATCCATGGCCTGTCGCGCGTCTTCATCAGAAGCGAATGCAATGAAAGCGTCCCCGTTCTCACCGCCCACTATATGTACGCCTCCGTCAGGTATTTGCAACCCTTGGAAGAATCGTCTGATGTCCAGAGAATTCGCTTCAAGTGGAAGGTTCTGAAGACGTATAATAATAGACATCTCTTTTTCTATTAGTCTTCTATTTATTTTCTGCTTATTTTTTCACATTTAATGATAAGATCTGTATAAATAAGAAAAAACAGTCGAACCCCTAATTCTGTATTAGATTTTCAGTAATAATTCACTTATTTATTCAACTATTAGTTCATTATGTCTTTCACTATAAGAGTCATCAGATTTTCATTCAATCCGTTTTAGTTTTAATTCAACTCTATTTTAATACTAAACTTAAAGCCTTTAAAGCCTTAAAGCCTTTAAAGTAACGGTTTTTCAATTATAAACGATTCGAGTATTCATTAAATAAGTATTCAGTATATTATCATTCATTCAATATTTATATTCATTTATTCATCAAAAAGAACTCATTTTATGTTCAGATTTATTGATATCAAAAACATAATAAGTTTATTATCACATAAATGAATGTCTGAACGCATTCCTAATAATCTTTTCCTTTAATAATAATAATACATATCAATAATGATATAAAAATAGGGTTTCTTTTAAATAAAGAGCCATTTAATCAATATATAAGAGTATTAAAACATTTCCCACTTTTTATATATTTCTTTATAAACACCTAATTATCTAAATCTCAAAGTATTTCTCAAACGATTCAAACTAATCATTATTTCCAGTCAAGAGAAGAGCTATTAATCAAATCTAAATTATATGAATAGAGAAAGAGATACTCAATAAGAAAATGAGAGTTAAGTCAGTCTAAGCCTGAATGTCAGCCATTATAACAATCACTTGTATTCACTTCTATTCTATCATTAGCTTTATATACGTTTACAGTTTAGTTATAGATATGAACCAAATTTATTAATAATTATTTCTTTCTTAAGCCTTACCACTAATTATATTTTAATTCAAATCACAAAAACACTCAATTATATTATCAGAATCCAAATGTAATTAATTTAAAAATCAAATTTTATTCATATTAAGAATACCTCTTATGATAGCTATCTTTCTATTTAAGTCAATAGAGAGTCTCTACAATAGAGGTCTACAGTCTATCACTAGTAATAGAGGTCGGATTCTCTGTTTTAAAAGCAAAAGTTGACTCAACATTTCTCATCAAATTAATAATACCAACAGTAATAGGTATTAATTGTGACCAAATTTAGAAAAAGGTCATTTTCAATAAATATTTTTACGAAGAGTTCGAGTATTGAGAAAAAGATTTTTAATATAAGTAATCAATTGCTTCAAAATATTTTATTTTCTTAACTGAATTCTTGATTTTTGTTATTTTTCTTCACTTATGACTTATTAACTGAGTTTCGTTAAAAGAAAATTATTAGTTGTCTCAAAAACTTTTTCACTTTAATTTTAAGCATTGCTTCAGTTTTTTTTATTTGAAGTTTGAGCAAAGTTTCAATTTATTAGAAATAAATTGAATGATTAATTAACAATTGGATCGTTTTCTATATTGAAATACAGCTTTGCCTCAAAAAATGATCCTATTGTTAATCAATCATTAATTTTGTTCGAAAGATAAACAACAATAAAATGCGAGTTTTTGAGAAAGTGATTGACTTTTCATACAATTTGATGTCAACTATAAATTGACAACTAATTTATAAATCATAAAAATGGATTCTAATGAAATATAAAATGATTTTGATGTGCGTTCAATAATATTTTTTCTTAACATTCATTTATGTTATGAAGAATTTTTTTATGGACTTTAATGAAGAATTAGTTGAATTATATTAATTTTGATGAGTTAAAACTAAAGTTAGTTTCAAATGCTGTATAAACTAAGCAATTGTGAGATGTTTATTGAAAGTCAACTTTTTCTAGATTTCTTTTCAAAGTGAGTTTGAAATATTCAATAAAAGTTTGCAATTCAAAATACATTCAATGCAGGGCTTTATTTATTCATAATTGTTATGCATTGAATGAAACTATAAATAGTTATTTTTAAAAACTCTATTAAAAAAGATTCTTTGCTTTAATTAACATAAAATTATGTTTTTTGTGTATATCTAATGAAAAATCAATGAAGTTTTAGAATTTTTCCATTAATGGAACACTACTGGAATATATTGAAAAAATCAATGCTTTGAAAGAATGAAATTCGTTTTTGTAATCATTACAATGATATGAACTTTCAGAACTCGTAAATTAAATCATTTAAAAAGATAAGATTTGATATCAAATCTATTAAACTATTGCTTTCACTGATCTATGTTTTCGAAAAATGTGTGAAGAATGATAAGTAAACGATTGTTTGACAAACCATGAAGTAATTGAAATTTAGATCATATTTTTATAATTTTCAATAGATTTTTTGTCTAAAGTTTTCTCACTCTTGAAGGAACAGATGAGAAAAACTTGAGCTCAATATAAATAGTACGAAGAAAATGACTTAATAGTATTTTGTTGCGAATTTGATAAACTAATTCCATGACTTTAAAAGTTAGCAACAATTTAGGGGAATTGAAGCTAATCATAAACTTGTTTTTCTTTCACACAATTCAATTAACAAATTGACTGCTTTTTCAAAAGACTGAACAGTGTATTGAATGCAATACAATGTAATAGTGATTAGTGGTATGGATAGTAGCCATGAATCTGTTTTATATTTCAGCGGATATTTTTAATTATATATTTAAAAGCCATTGATTTAACCTATACAGGAAGGCTGACTCGAATGCATTGCTAAACCTTTTTCACAACAGTTACTTTTGGGTGTCTTACAGTCATGCAAAGTAACTATTCTTTGTTAATTGTCTTGTGTCTTATTGGCTTACGTTTCAAATAATTAAATGAAATAACGCTCTGTAAAAAGTAGAACACATTCAACTGTAGAGTTAATGCTTCACACTTTTGAATCAAACATTATTATTCAACAGTTATTTGATTGCGTTTGTTGTATTTCATGAAACTTCTTCGAAGCAATACTATGGATCAAAAGTCAACCCAAGCCATGGATTACACTTCGGATGCAAGAAGTACTATAAGTTCTAGTGAATTGCCACCGGTATGTATTTTTATTCAATCCATTTGGATGTTTGTTTTAACTATTTATACACATTCAAAAATGTGATTGTTATTTATATACTAGTTTTGCATCATTTTTTGTTTAAATTTTAAGTTATCAATTGAGGAATAACTGAGAATTAAAGGATATATTTCTAAATTATGTTCAATACAATACAGTTTTGAGATTCGAGTCCAAAAAGTTAATTTAAAAAACTAACGATGGATCTAAATTATATCTTTTTAGTTAAATAAAACTTTATTAGACTTCAATTTTTGCACAAAATTAACGAAAACTGTTGGTTAATAGTGTATGAGTTTAAGAAATTTATTACTTGAAAAGTCAGTAAAGTATAAAAGTACAAAATTTTCATAAAAATGGTTATAAAAGTGGGTTAAAAATAAATTGAATTTCAGGCATACGACAAGCCAGCATCCGATTCTTTGAAAATGGCTAAAGTTATATCTAAAACTTTACTCGCAATCACAGCGATTCTGAGTTGTTTGGTTTTGGTTTCGATTTACATCCAAACTAATAATCATTGCTCATGTACCGGAAAACAAGTGAGTTATACACTTTTGATTTATACAAACTATAATAATGTAATATTAATATATTGATTAAGTCACCAAAAATCAAAGTTATATTCTTCAACCTATAATTAAGTGGAAAATATAAAAATCCAAAGTATTATATTGTAAGTCAATTATTACCAATTATTAGTCGATATTCTGAATAAATAGGTTTTCTTAAAACAGCTGAACCATAATTTAACTTTTTATTTCAAAATAAAGTCGTGTGACAATCATTTTTTCTATAATGATTATTCACTAAATCTTGAGATATATTATAATTGATTTCAATACTAAACCTTAAGCGTCAAAAATTTGATTTGTTTTCATGACTTAAAAAAACTTTTGATTCAGTTTATTGCACATTATTATTAAGGGATCACGAAATGGGCCATATTTCGAACCATTGACTGCCGAAAGTGAAGATAGAGAAAGAAAAAGACTTCCACTCAGTATACAAATGGCTGGATCTGCTGGAGTTAGTTTAATGATCTTCCATTAATTATATATAGTTTTTTATAACTCACTAATTATTTAAACATTCATCATAGGATTTAATGAAGAAAATGAATACTAAGGGACATGTAAATTGTGTCGTTGAACGCAAAGTAGCGAATCAGATAATTGCATCAGAGCCTAAAATGGTAAGTCATTTTTAATCACTCATTTATTCAACTTAACAGTGTATTAGCGAAAATTGCATAAGTGGCTAATCTTTACTTAAACTGTTTGCTTCAAAACAAATTATCTATATTTCTAATCTTAAAAGAAATAGTCTATTTTCAACTTATAACAAAAACATATTCATCCAAAAAATAATTGCTTTTTTTCTTCAATTCAATCCAAACTCAACTTTAATTGTTTGGCAAAACTATATGGAACAAACTTCTAATTAATTTGAAACAATCTGAACCAGATTTGAAATGTTTGTTGATTTCTAGATTTTAATTGTTTTCAATTCGAGTTAAATTCTTGACATTAAAATTATTTGATTACTTTGAATAGTAAGAAACTTTTTGACAATTTTTTAGCCGTTTAATAAGTATAAGTAAACCTATTTGAATACTACAAGTCATTCAAGAGTGAATAAATGCAGGAAATTATTTATGTAAAGTTCAAACTTTTAATTTAAGATTTTTATAGTTTATATTAACTTATCATTACTTTCTAGAAATGCTAATGAATGAAATAAATAATTTGATTGGCTAGAAATATGCCTAAAACATTGCACAAGGTGAATGTAATTATGATTTATAGGCAACAATAAATGATTTCCTTTTCAGCTAAATTAACACATTTCTACTTAAAGTATAATCAGTACCATTTGGACCGTTTCATATGACCTAAAATCAAATTCCTTACTGTATTGAGTAAACATCTTTTCACTGCAATTAATTGAACCTCAAATAGTGATAATGCAATTATATCAATGATTAATCAAAAAATGTAATAAAATGGTACAATCAATTCCAAAGGCTCTAAATCTCAATTGAATAAATCAATGAGTCTGTGTCTCACTTATTGCTTGAGTCGGAATTGTTGAAGATTTTTTTATTTATTATTTTTGAATCTAAACTAACTTTTTGAAAACAATTTTTCTTTTAGTTGATCACTCCTTTTGGAAACATAACTACTGATCCGCGTTTAATTCATTTGACTGGTGAGAAGATGACATTCACCTGTAACAGTGCTAATAAGGAAATACCTAAAAAGAACAAAAATCAAAATGATACAAATGAAAAAGACAACGATCCTAATGGTAAATATAAAGCTCAATTAATAAAGATAATCATATGCTCGATATTTATCGCATAACTGATCGCTCAAATTATTGATACTTTTATTTCAATTGAATTCTTGAGGCAATTGACACAAAAACTAATTAACTCTATTAGTAATGCTAAATAATCTCAAAATTTGTAGTCAAAATGATCAAATGGTCTGATTTCACTTGAAAAAAGCAATTAAATTCTACTGAGATGTTAATTTTGAATCTTTTTGATTTTTCTATAATTTGGTTCTTTGAGAGAGCGCTTCACTTGAAATTAAAATGTTATGAATAGTTGAGTTTATCCGAAAGCATCTAAACTGAGATCACCTTCAGGGTTCATATGTTCGAGAGATCAAATGCTTATTTTATATGTAATTTAGACATATTATGTTTTTGGTGGTTATTGTTTATACAAAAATTTAAACTTAGTTACTTTTCAATAATGATTAATAGAGATCAATGTTTTGTATATTGTGATAAAACTTTCCATCAAAAGCCAGCCTTTCTTAAAGAATGGCTGTTTGTTTGGCATTGAAATAACAAATGAGAACCAAATATCAGATGGACATAAAAATGATCTGAAATTAGTATATTTACAAATTTCAAATGATTTATAATTATTTGAATTTTGATAGGTTAGATGCAATTCAATCCATTAAACACAACATTGTGTGTTTACGTTAAATGTTGTAAATAAGTATACATTATATTTTATGAAAATGGTTCACAACTACAAACATTTAGTGTTTACTAAATTCGTTCAATCAATTGTGTGAAATAACTCATAGAGTTGAAAGTTAAAAATCTCAGTTTAAGCTAAGGTAAATTTTTTTTTCAATTTTAATGATCAGTGACTCATTTCTTATCTTATCCTCATTTACCTCTTTATTCGATTTTTCTTAAGCCCTTTGAATAGTACCGGTGAGATTCGGTGGGACTAAAAATATTTAAATTTTAATAGCGTATGATTTCAAACTATTTTCCTTAGAGCTATAGATCTAAATCTTATTCGCTGAAAACCTCTGGTGGGGCAATACCCCCCTCAGCCCCACCGGTGATCCGGCACTGTCTTTGAAGGAAATGTTTTCTGAGACTTTTCTTAACTAAGAGTTCATTTGTATGCCACAGACTTAACTATTATTCAAGCGTTTTGCGTTTTAATAACAGTCATGAAGATTATTTTTGAAAGATATATAACCAACAAATTGATAACTTTTAATTGAAACTTGAATTGTTTAAATGAAATCTTTATTTATAACATTTGATTGTATAGAAACACGATCTAAACGATCAGTTGAAACAACAAGAAATGAATGCGCCTGTGATTGTTCGTGTTAAACATTCAACAATTGGATTCATTTTATCGTATATCTCATTACGATTAACAAAACAATTCTACTAATAATAGATTAACTATAATAAGAGATTTCAAATTCTGACACAGAATTTATAAATTTAATATATATTTTGGAAAAATATTTTTTGTTATGATTTACAATTTATAACTAATAATAACACAACTGTATTAATATATTTCATTGAAAATAAATCTTTGATTATTTAAACTAATGAATGATTACAATCAAAAAACATACAAACTATGCAACACTTTTATACTCATTTATTACTATTTGTAAAATCAAATTTAAAATTAAACTTTGAAAACAATTCTGATGTATTCAATACATAAATTGATTGAAAACAAACAAAATTTTCATGTTTTTATGTGACCATTAGTCCAATTCAAGCGATCGTATGAATACTTTTGATTATCTTTGATATCATCAGTGATGGGAAGAGTAGAACTACTCGTTTTGTTGGAAATCGATCTCTCATTCAAGAGGTCGTCTTCGAGTATTTGAGATTTAAGTTTGATTTTTCTACTTTTGAGACAATTCCTCAATTTGATGATTATATATATGATAGTGAGAGGAATCGGTGTCATAACAGAAGCCGCGACCGGAACGACAGATGCGAGGTCTGCGTCCGGCTGTGGAAGTGATATTCCGAGTAATACTATTGAAACGCCTGTATTTTGAATACCAGTTTCAATAGCGATTGCGATTCTATCGACAAGCGGTTGTCTAAAGAATGTCGAAGCCATGAGTCCGACCAAAAAGCCGGACCAGACATTGATAGAAGCGGCCAATAGAATACGCCACGACATCATTCGAAACATATATAAATTAGCATAAGTTCCAAACACTACTATGAAAATAATCATTGCTATCGAAACAGGAGCCAAAATTCGACGGCATGTCTGAAAACAGAAATCATTATCGTTAGCATTTATCTGATTATATATCTGGATCTTATCTCTATTACTATTAAAAATGCATACTTTTGCAACATTTGGTAAGAACTCCTGAATAAGTAAACCGAGTCCTAAAAATGTAGCCATTGAGGCCAAAGAACCGAATATATTCTGTAGCGGTACTGATGTTGTCGTGCCTTCAAATATGTTACGACCCAAAGTGAACAGCCATAAAGGCATCATAACTTTGATTATAAACAAATTATAGGTCATTAAATATTTATTTAATGCTTATATTAAGTTAATAACGAAAAGAGTGTTCAGATCAATGCAATTGATAAGATTTCAATCACGTTAAGAGTGAAGCATTATTTTTATAGTTTAAACAATAAAATGTTCACTTCAACTAAAAGAACAAAAGATTTTATGAAAGCAATAAATATTTTTATTTTAATGTTTAAACACGAGTTTATTTACATTCTATTTGTTTTATTTTTTCTTTGTACTTGAATGTGAAGCAAATTCCGAGAAATTCTTTAAACTTTTAGACACTTTCGTATTTACAGCTATTGTATGAAAAGTTTGAATCTCGAATTCAATGGCTGTTAAGGGTTATTCTGATAGCATTTTCCACATCTTTTTTAGTAATTCATTCATTTTTCAATAACTTATATTCTTTTATTATTCCTGTACTTTCCTGGACAAAAAT
This sequence comes from Camisia spinifer, assembly GCA_034694065.1. Classification (NCBI taxonomy): domain Eukaryota; kingdom Metazoa; phylum Arthropoda; class Arachnida; order Sarcoptiformes; family Camisiidae; genus Camisia; species Camisia spinifer. The sequence continues at coordinate 27,771 of JAQFXV010000165.1, forward strand.
TTTCAAAAGGTCGTACATTCGAGATTTTTTTTGAATGAAAGTTTACAACCGATTTTATAAATTTTTATTTTGAATTTGATTTTTGAAGACTCTAATAATATGAATATTTGTTGACAAGTTTTGTAAATCAATACAAATAACAGAATATTAAACGTGAAAAATGTAAAGCCTTTAGGTTTGAGAGAAATAAGTATTGAAATATATTTTGTCAATTCTAAGTTATATGAAATTGTGAAAAACTATCATAAAATCTTTTGGTGGATATACGCCTTTCAGCCTCAGAACTGGATTCATGTACAATAATGTTCATTTAAAAATGGAAGGGTCAAAAAGTTTGCTTTTTGGTATATTTTTTCGACTCAAATAGTTATTAATCATTAGAGCGTGAATTTTTTTTTATCTTTCACTCATTATTACTCATATGATAAGCAAAAATAGTCAAGAAAAAAGATTACAAACTTTAATAACTCTGATATTGTGAGGTTTCAGAGTTTATCAGTAAAGAGAATGCCCAAACATTTTTAAATGAACATTATTGTACAGTACTGTACAGTCGATTGCTTTTGGTAACGATAGTCTGAGGTGAGGATTGAGTTTCGAGCTCACAAAGTAATGTTTTAGTCAATAATTATTATTTGCCGATTAAATCAATTTTGGGCTCAATTATTACCGGTATAAATAATGCAATAATACTTAATTACTGTATTCAACGCTAAGTTATAATTATAATAAATAGTAAGTTTAATGTGTGATTAAGTAGTCTTTTACTATTTGGTCGCTTAACGAACACAAAAGTTTTAATAGCAGTGAAGATCTATTCTTCAATCGATTATGAATGTGACGAATATTATAGAGAATGAATCGACAATAGCTTTAATGAAAAATATAGAGTAGAATTTTCACTAATAAACTATAAAAACTAATATTAGTTCGCTTTGAAAAAACACTAAAAAGCAAATCAACTTTCGAATAGCATTATTGAAGAAATAAAGTTAAATAATAATAAATATCTGATTCAAAAAATTAGTTTTAAAAAAGCGTTTGGAATCGATTCAAGTTTGAAAATATTGCACTTGAAATGATTGCTATAAAATCACAAAATATTATATATTTTACTGAAAAATATGGCACTTTTGAAATCAAATAATTAATTATCTCAAGTTTTTTGTTCATCAAATTTTGAAACTCATTTTCCCATTAATATTACAACTGTTTATTCAATTCGATTATAATATAAAGATTTCACTAAAAACAATAGAGTATTATAAGTATATTGAAAATAACTATTCACTTGCTCTTAAAGTTACGATTAAATCAATTTCTGTCATTCAAGTGATAAGCAATCGAATTGATCAATAAATTTATGAATTGAGTGGACTCTAAGATCAATGTTCGACAATTCAAATGTGTTTGGCTTTGAGATAAAGAGGCTCTCAATGTAGTGCAGCAGCACTTTATGTTTGAAATTTTGAATAATTTTATCAGAAAAAAATAAGAAACTTATTATTAATTATTATTACTTATTATTACTTCTTTTGTATTACTTTTAATTTAGTCAAAGTATTGAATTTTTAAATTCAATCATTATTACTGGTATATAATGTCTAACAATAATAATGAAAATTTGAGCTGATCTGAGATTTAATTTCATTAATAAATGAGTAATATTTGCAAACTTGATATTTCCTGCAATCAAATAATTTATATTCAATGAAATGAAAATTGAATAATCAAACGATTAATAAAGATAAAGAGGAAATTAATAGAAATGAATCGGCAGTAATTGTAAAACTAATGCAATTAATTATCGATTAATTCAATTTGATGATGAATTTGCAATTATTTCGATTCCAAAATTGAAGATTAAAATTGCATTTGAATCGAATTAAGTGTGAAATAATAATTTAAATGGTTGAGTAAATTAAATGCGTTTAAAATGAGAATAAAATAAATAAATTGAAAGATTACTCACAAATAGCAGACAAAGTGCTAATGAAAGTCATAGTAATACTAAGATTGAGATTTCCACCGATGAGAACTGTCCACATATTGCTGGCACCACCGCCTGGACTACAACCAAATGTAAATAATCCCAACTGAAGATATGATTCACTGAATAGCAGTTTTGCCGCACAGAATGCGATCTATTGTTTGAATTGCAATCAAATCATTAAACAATTAAAAAGAGAGTTTCAAATAAATTAATATCTATTTGTTTAACAAAATAAGTAAATGTTTACCAAAGGCATGAAAGCGTACTGACAAACAAATCCAATCGATGGTGCGATTGGTCTCTTGAGGACAGAGAGGACAACGGCTAAATCGAGAGCACATCCCATATTAATATAGTTAATGCTGACCAAAACAGCGACTGATATGGTAAAGATTTTAGTGATTTGACTCATCGGTCGAATAACACTTATAGCAAGTCTTTCGCTCTCTTCTAAGACTTTCATATTGACATTCGTATTATTATTAATAAAGTTATACTTTTTAATTACTTTAAGCCATGTGTGGCCTAAAAATTTCCCCTTTAGTTGAAACGTATTATTTATCGATTTATAATCAACTAAATTGTTGTCCAAATTGAATGTTTTGTTCCCAATAATATCGACGATATTATTGTCCTCAATATATAGCTCATAATAACCAGAATTACTGTTCAATTTATTGTTTTGAGAATTCAATCGAAACGAGACAGAAATGGTTTCCTCTTCTTTCAAATTTTTAACTTCTGATGGACTGAATGTCACACTTAAGGCAGCCGTCAGTTCAAGAAGTAATAAAAGTAGTGATAATATGAGAGCCAATAACACGACCGGACACATGATGTGATCAACAATTATATCAATACTTTTTTATCAACAATTATTCAAATTTAAATCAATTACTTTCAGAGCTTTCAACTATAATAAAAGCACACAATAATCGATTACTATTATTAAGTTATCAATAACTATAGTATTTAGTATTTATATCAATAATTTTCACAATTTATTATCAAGTTTTTCAATACAATTCACTCAATCATTAATTGATTATTTGTGAATCATATGATTGAGTCCTATGAAAAAATTGGATTTAGTTATAAGTTAATTAAATTTGAAATTCAAATATTATTTTTGTAATTAATTCATTGAATTCATAAATAGATATTAAGTATTGAAGAAGTTATTGGAGACGACCTTTCTTACAAAGTTAAAAACAAACTCTGAGTTTATGTTATGCTAGTATTGCATGATATCAATTGAGTGAGAGTTTGCGCAATACTTGTATTAAATGAACATTGCTTTGCATTGTATGTCAAACAATATTTGGCACTTTATTAATACCAAATAAATTGTATTGTTCTCAGTGAATGAATATGTATAAAAGGTATTAAATGTTGGTTTGAAATTAAGTTCTCGATATTTAATATGCAAAACAAGTTATGACGAAATTATTTTAATTGTAGTTTAATTATCAAAACGAAAGATTTATCGCAATTACAATCAATTTATCTGTTAGTTTACAATCAATTTTAGGCAATATTTAAACCTCTATTGATTGTTATTAAGTATTAAATCATAATTTATATAATAATTTTATGCTAATCTTAAGTCTTAAAATGATTGCATATTTTTTAACAGTTAAGCATAGCTTTAATATTTGATTGACTCAAATAAATTGCTTAAGTATTCCTTAAGTATTGCTTATCTAATCATTTTTCAAGTATAACAACTTATTCAGACAATTATTTGCAATTCAATGTCTTTGAGGAAAAATAGTTGAATCATATAATAAAATAACTGAATAATAAAATCAATAGCTAATGAACTTAAAAACTTCTTAACCTTTAATTGCTTCAGAATATGAAACTAAATATAATTTTAAAATTGTTACTTAAATGCATAAATACTATATATCCGCCAACAAAAAAATCAGATAATTTTTGAAAGTACAGTAAAATAATTTGGTGTTAATGTTAATAAAATAAGACTTACTGTGAATTTTTGTCAATCTGTTGAAAATAGTTGCGAAATAATTGAATGTTGATTGCGATAAACAATCATTCATAAAAACAAGTTAGATATTAAATTTTGAGTTGTTATTGAAAGCACTACAATATTATCAATGACTTGACTATACAAATGAACACTTGTAAAGTAGGGCAACGGGTGAACGAGTTTTAGTTTCTGCGAAAACTTTTAAAGAATATTTATTTCTTATACTCCATGTTTATCAAGTTTCACTTCTGGCATAATTAAAGCTAT
>JAQFXV010000166.1:0-31935 GCA_034694065.1 Camisia spinifer
TTAAATTCGAAAAAGGGGCCAAGGACTGCATTTATAATTTCTCAAAATTCTTGGGGGCCCAGGCCCACTCCAGGCCCTTCTTTTGAGAAAGTATGGCCTCAAACTTGATTCTGAAACTTATGCGGAAAAATTTCGAGAGTATAATAAAAGGCGACTTAACTAGAAATAGTGGGAATTTAAATCCTACTTTATTTTCCGTTATACATCTTTATTACTTTCTTTTTCTAACAACAAATTCCTTTTTAGAAAATTGTTTGCCAACAAATGTTGCAATTATTGCCCACACTTTTCATGAATGTCTATATATTTATTTGTTGTCCGAAAGAAAGGAAATCATTCCTATACTATGTCTTCATTCTATGCTTTTTCTTATCATAGATTCTGACTCTTTTCTCTGCTTTTTTGTATTATTATTTTCTGTGTAAATCCAAACTCTAGCATAAGATTTATTGTGAGATAAGTGTGTTAGCAATATCTCAAACTGACAAAACACTTTACAAGACCTTATTTCACAGCGATTTTATCCTTTTTTCACATTTCATATTTTACACTGGATTTCCGAAAAATCGACAAATAATAAAGATATGAAAAATGAGAAAAATAGTTAAAGTTAAGAAGGATTTGTTCTTTCAGTATTCAAAATCCTCACTATTTTTATTTATTTAGTTCTGAAAAATACCATTTATTTAAATCACAATTCAAATTGAGTTTACTTTACATAAAACTAAAAGCCTTTTAAACAAATTTTGAACATATTTAATAATTATGTAATTATCAAAAAAGTTTTAAACTGATTTTGTTATGCCTTTCAGTATTGAAATTTATCTCTATTTTTATTTATTAAGTTCTGAAAAATTACCATTTATTCAAATCGAGCTTCAAATTGAATTTACTTAACATAAATCCAAAAGTCTTAAACAAATTTTGAACTTAAAATTTAATAACTATGTAATTATAAAAAAAGTTTTAAACTAATTTTGAGATGATTATCATCAGTAAAATTATGCCATCAAACAAAATATGTGAAAATAGAACCGAAAAGCTGTTTGTAAATGAGAATTCGACTTAAATAACAATAACTAGATTTAAGTGTTATCAGTAAAACATTTTATCCCATATGTTACAAAAGAGGAGAAGAAAAATAATGAAACTGTCGTAAAACAGCTCACAATTGCTAACATCAAAATTCCTATTCGGCTCTCAAAAGCTATTTTATATATTTTCGCTCCAACTCTCCGATCAGTTTTAAACAAAATAATACAAAAGCAATGACTTTCTAGTAAGCAATTCATGTTAAAAAATGCTAATACTATACCAGAGAGAGAAACTGCTACTTGTTCTCAGAGGCGAGAAATCTCTCTCTCTCTCTCTCTCTCTCTCTCTCTCAGCTCTTAATGTTTTAAAACTATCTCTACTGTGAATCTCCACCCGAAGTGAAACAAATTTATATTCGCTTTCCATAACACAAATTTCTAAAACTACAAAATAGTGAATACATCTGTTGTTTGCCTTTCAATCTCTTTGTTATTTTGCACAAAATATCGCTTTTTTAGTTCTAATGCGGTCTCATTTTTGTTCATATGCTTTGCTTTGTATTTTTACACGCGATTTGAGCTTTAATTTGAAAATTACCAGAAAGACATTCCTCACTCAAAAACTAATGATTCCCTAAAATATTTCTGCCTGAAAAATACTCATTGTTTTTTAATTCATGGAATAAATTGAATGCAATATAAGCACCATTTGTCTAGCAATAAAACACTAGGATTTAAACTTAATTCAGTAAATTTCAGAACTAGCTTTTAAGACAATTTATTATAACATTTCAAAAAACTTATTATTTTAAACGGAAATTTTTGATACAAAAAACCATTAAAAATATTGTTCATCAAGTTTTTCAATTAAATCACACTAACATTTGATAATTAAGGTGTAATTTAATAAGAAAAAATTCAGGTGTGTTTTGTATTGAATAACATTTTTAGCGGTAAATTGTAGATAATTATCATAAAAATACAATACTTATAACTCATAATATGAGTTGAGATTTAATTTTTCTCATATAATACTACTAATAAATAATATAAGATATAAAGCCATCAAAAGTTTATTTACAATAATTTAAAATTTAAGAAAGCGATACCTAAATAATATATATTAAAAGTAATTTATTGATAACATTATGTTAAATAAACTTATGTTTCGTGAACACTCTGTCCTCTAATTCCTTAATAGTCCTAAAGAATTAGAAAAAGTCTTCAATCTATTAAAATAAAGTGATTTTTCAAAAATAAAAAAATTACATTCTCGTGATATTAGGCTATAATTCGACTAAATCTTGGTTAAGATAGTATTTATTTCAAGTAATAGTAATAAAGAAAAAAATATTTCAAATAACATAAAGCTTAAAAATTAGACAGATTTTAAAAACTGCTTTATATATATGATTATCAAAGCTTAAGTTGACATTAGTTTCAGATAAAGTCAAACTTAAGGCTATATTATTATCATTTTAATATAATTGATGCCTTTTGGCTAATATATATTCCATCTGTTTTTTATTGACTGAATGTTTATTTGGATTCGCTTTATATAAAGTGTAATAATAATAGTTTTTTCATTGAAATTTATATGAGAATAGAATTAGTTCCGCTATTAAATCATTTGACTTAGGCTTCTATGTCTTGTCTAATAGTATGTTAATTATATTCCAAAAGTTTATGGAGTCGTTTTCATTAGCTGTTTATTCATTTTTAGTATCAGTCCATTTGTTAACTAAAGCATACCTTAAGAATATTTAAGATGAAACCGAAATCACCCGTACTTTAAGATTAAATGACTATAATTTTGTTTTTTAATTGAGTGAACTTTTTCACTAAGTATAAAAAGGTTAAACATTATTACCTTATTTAATACATTTAAATGATAATCTCTAATGAGTTTTTTAAATTAGTTATATTTTCGCTCAATTCACTCATTTTTAAGTTCATTATCGAATCTAAATGAGAGTTTGATTGATAAAAATTGCGCAAAAATTATAACTTTTCTTTATAATGACGGTCTTTTTCAAGGATAAAATTTTATTTTCCAGAATATTTTTACATAATATGACTGATTATGATACGAATATTGAGTGTATCATAATTTGAAATGAAGGAATAGCTATGATTATCAATTAGATAATTTCATAGCTATATTATATTTTCTTCTTATTTTTCAAGTATATACAAGTTTTATATGTATAAAGTGAATGTGTTAGTATTCACACCCAAATTAAACTTAGTGTATAACTTGATTTACCTGTACTCAAGTCTACCTCAAACATACGTCCAATCATTATTGCATAACTTTTTGTCAAATTTGATTCGAATTTATATAATCTGTTGAATTAAATAATGATATACTATTCAAATCAATTTTTATTACCTTGCAATCTGACTGATAGTATTGAATAATTTTATTCAGGATATAAAAGTAAAAATATTTCCGTATTTTATTTGACTTGAATATATTAAATTTCTATTTGACTCGAATATTAAATAACTTGAGAATCTTTTTTTTTTGAAAATTTGAATCGTGAATAAAAGATTAAAAATGAGCGATAGTTAAGTATTAAGTTTGTATTTTTAGGCAAAATAAGTTGATTTTGAAATAATGAGTCAATTTTTAGAATGGTTTAAGCGAATATGCCTTTTGGCGATATATCCAATAGCCTTAATTGATGAATCGATTAATTTTTCGATCTATTTTTGATTTGCTATTTTGAAGTTTTTATGGTGTATTTAATTAACTAAAATTTTAAAAATGATGCCTCGCGTGTATACACTCCAAATCACATTGACTGTTTATTTGATTTCTATTAATTACTATTGATTATAATGTATTATTTGATTTACATTCAAACCAAGTTAGTTAATGACATATTCAAAAAACCAATTCATCGAATGAATTGCTCAATGAGTCCAATAAATTATTTTTCAAATCAAAGCTATTCAGAAAAGTTGTTTAAGCAGTAATAAAACTTGAGAGCAAAATAAATTATTATTAAATTAACTGTTCATTTGTTTAATTACATTTCAATCGAATTCTTCGTCAATTTTATTACTTCATTGAGCTCACAGTTTATCAATTTAGACATATTTTTTATACAATTTTTATAATTATCAGAACAGTATTTACGACAGATTTTGGTAATAACCTTTAACATTAATGTAATTCAATGTAAGAATTATTGCAAAACAGTAGTTGACAACTGATAAATGACATAAAGTGAGAACAAATATTTTAAGATTATATAAAATAGAAAAATCAAATTCAATAACCTCTAAATGTGTGGCAATAAGTTTTTTATTTTGACAATTATTTCACTGAAGTATATAATACTTGTGCTGACACTATATTTATCAATAAAAGAATAATTTTTCTCAAGTCTTTCCAATTTTTCCTGTATTTGATCAAAAAATTAAAACTTTTACTTTATTAAATTACTGATGAAATAAAGCCGAATCATAAGCTCTTATGAAAATAAACATAGAGTTCACTGAACCAGAAGTCGTGCTTATTAATTATGGAAAGATAAACAGGAATATTTAAAATGAATAACTCTTTCAAATCAGTTATTCGTGAAATATCTGCACATTTACATCAATCTACAAAAGGCTAAGAAATTATTCATAAATTTTTTCAACTGGTTTTTCCCTAAACAAGTTAATATTTATTTAAATAGATAGTATACAAACCAATCCTGAAATCTTAATTATAAGTAGTTTTCGGTTACAAGTGTTGGAAAATATCTATAACTTTCACTTTCATCTATACTAAAGAGTGAATGAATTGAATTTTTTCAGCTCTCAATTCAATGACTTATTTAAAACAAAAAGGCTTTAAACTCTAGAGTTTAAGAAAAACTCAATTACCTGTACTGAAAAAACTTCACATAACCTTCAAATTTTTCTCCTGATGTGATACACAGTTATTTCTCACTCAAGAAAATAAAGTAATTCATATTATGATTGTTATGTCTGTCATATTCATGATTAAGATGAACGAACCAACGAAAGGGTTAACTATTATATAACAATAATTGCATTATAGATCATCTCTCAAATCATGGCATCTCTTCATTCAAAATTTCAAAAGGCTGGGCTTCAGATGAAAGATGATGGGAAAGGGATAGAAATTAAACCTTAAGAGAAAACTTAATGAAAGCTAAAAAATTTTCTTGTTTGATAACTGAAAAAACAAACCCAAAATGTTTATAAAATTCATCCAACCCTTTATGAATACATTAAAATTTTACTTCACTATGAGTTTGATCTATGAATTCCGGTATGGATTGGGGGGGAAATGTTGCGAAAAATGTTCGCAACCTTTAAATAACTTGATTTTTGAGTGATTTTATAGGAAATAAAACTATGACAGCTTTTTTTCTTCAACTAACTTTCATTGGAATATTGCTCATAATTTTAGTGTTTTTATTCAAAATTTTTCTCTTTAAATAACATCTTGTTTTCAAACTGAATGTTTATTTTAAGGCTTTGCTAACACATCAAAAACTAAGGCCTTTTAAAGCTATTTTTCAATTTGTTTACCAATAAAAGAGCCACAAAACCAATTTGTTTTTCGGTGTTTTTAAGCATTATGAATAGTACTGATGCACGCGCTCGAGTCTTTCAATTAGTTGTAAGCGTTTAACTCACAAGAGTCAGCACGAAAGCAGAGTTCATGAATCGCGAGTTCTCAAAGAGATAAATCAAGAATTCAAATGATATTTTAATTCGATAATTCATAATAATATAGTTTATATTTAATTCCTCTATCATTGTTTCTAAATCGTATCAAAAGGTCATTTAAGCTTATTTGATAAATGAAATTATCTGAATATATACTTACTGTATATCAAAGCGTATCTCAAAAAGTCACTTTTGAATTTCTTATTAATGTATTTTGAAGAATGTGTTGACCAACATAATAAAAAACGTGGACACCATTGTTAGTTAAATCATTCTTCATAATAAAGATGAATATTTTTTCATTAGTGATTTTTCTGATAAGCATTGAAATAAATTATTTCAAACAACATCCCCTAATTTCTGTCTTTTGAGATTCAGGCTCGAGAATTTCAATCTTTCCAAGCTCGAGCGTGTGCAATACTAGTAAATACTATTGTAGAGACAATATATGTTCCGCACTATTAGCTTATAAGGTATTAGCGCTCAAGTGTTAATACTTAGACCGACTGCCCATAAAAACGCTTGCGTTTAATGACTTCTGAACCAAATTGGAAAATATAAAATTAAATGAGATTTTCAATTCATTTTCTTCTATTCTCATGTTTTTCATTTTGTTTTCTGCTATAAGAGGAAATTGGATGAAATACTGTTTCCTCAAATTTATATTTTGATTGCATTCCTAGAGTTCTCATTTGGAGTTTTGTTACTATTTTCAAATTTATTGTTCCTGTTAAATAAAGTGTATTAAATCCGAATGTCTTTATATAACTGCAGAAAATCTTTCAATAATCTTGAAAGCCTTTTAAATAAATTTTACAATAATAAGAAAATTGTTTTCGATGAATAAATGCACAAATTCTGTTAAATCTTAACATTTACATATCTAGTAATTTAATGAGTTATTGCATGAATTTCTTATAAAACAATTCCTATCTATCAGAATAGGTAGTAAAACAATTAATCACAAACATGCAAAATATTTTCTCCAAAAATAGCTTAATAAAAAAAATCTTATTTGCTCTGTTGTTCTGGAAATCCCCGCATTTTTATGCTTAGAATTTAATATTGAAAAACTATCGGAAAAAGAAAAAAGAAGTAATCAGAAGAAAATACTTACTCTCGACAATGAAAATTTGATAAAAGAAAATGATTGCCTATTTTAGCTAACACTGAATGACCCCCAATAGTCATTTATTATAATAATATCAAATTGCGCGCCAGTTTCGGCGGATAAAGTAAAAGGAAATAATAATATAAAAAATAATAATTATTAAATGCCTCCTCTTTTCTATTGAAGCGATACTATTATGATATGAGACACAAAAGAATAAGAAAGAGAGGGGGCTTTAGAGGGAAGGGATGAGGGATAGGATGGATGAAAAAAAGAGAGAGATAGTTGTGATAAGTGTGGGCTCATATCAGCTCAAAGAACACGATTGTTATCACACGAATTTCATATATTAATATTCATATTTCATATGTTCATATGGCAGGAGAAGCCCTCTCTCTTTTCTTCCTATATATAACTTATATGTAATATTTTATGCCATATTTTATTGTCTTGTTCTACAACTTGTTTTCCCCGACGCTAAGGATTTACTGTGGTTTTAGCTTTACTTCTTATTATTTTTCTCTTTTCTTCTTTTTGTTGGCAATCTTTATAAGTTTTTATGAAAGTGAAAGAGGGATGATATGAGAGAAGTGGAGAAGTACTGGAGTAGTTCTGCAGGAGTGAGTAGAGAACTGAAGAGAGCATTGCTTTTTTGGCAATCAATTGAATGAGAACGGGAGAGATGATGATGAAAATGCTCATTCAGATTAGTTTACTATAGAATATGAGAAATCGTGACACTCTTTGTCATTTAGAAAATAAATTTAGTTCTCAAATACTTCTCTTAATCAAAACTTGAGATGAAAAGATTTGTTAGAATTTCATAATTTAAACATAGTTTTAAAAATATGAATAATTCAAAATTATTTTTAATTAAATTGACGTTCAAAATTATTAGTCAGAATTTTATTTATAATATTTAATTTGATTAATTTATTTGATTGAATATAAATGTGACTTTCTTTAGTTTTTTGGTCTTTTTGGTTCTGGATTAAAATCTCAACAAAATCAAACTTTTATGAATTTTATTTTAAACTGGAAAATATGAGAAAATTAATTTTAATGTATTTTCCGAACATAGAATCTGAAAACTAAACTTATTTTCGTCTATCTTTGACTGTTTTGCACATTTTCAATAGATTGATGAAAACAGGGTTTTACAGAAAAATCGATATTTTGCAGAAAATTAAATATTTTCAGATTCTATGTTCGAAAATACACTGAAATTAATTTCCTCATATTTTTAAGTTGAAACTATCTTTTATTGATTAAATTGTAATTTTGTCGAGATATTAGTCGCGACACTTTTTTGAAGAAACCGATTTCCCTAAACCTAATCGATTACTATCAAAATAGTTAAGTGGCCGGAAAATGTGTTATCGTCGAAATGGGTGATTGCAATCAAGCAAAGTGGACAATATCATGATCTGTGGTTATTTTAGATATTGCTACGATTGATACTGAATTAATATAGTCTTATCTATTCGTAAAAAACAATTTCTCAAAATCAAAATAATTCGTTTTCCTATACTTCCAATACTTCTAATATATTCAAAAAGTTTTCCTCCTTTTATTGTTCAATAAATGATAATAATATTTATTGAAGAATTAAAATACGAATTATTCAAAACATTTAATGAGAAAAATTGAACATAAATTTCAAAGTCATTGAATTTGATTAAGAAATTTATTATTCTGTCGAAGGTTTAACTGATTAATTATTTCCTGAACCTTTAATTTGAATTCAACTGCTTTTTGATTAATGTTATTCATAATAACTTATTGTTGATTTGAATTATTATAAGAAAATAAATCCTTGATTTTGATCATTGACTTATCCCTAAACACTCATTCACTTCTACTATTATCTAATGTCTAAAATAGCGTTAAATAAGTTTATACTCGAAGATAAACTCAATCCTTTGAATCTTTTATAGCTCTCATTTCGTCTCATTAGCTTCAATGCCTTTATCTCTTATTCTTCAGATGATTTGGATTTTATTTTTATCAGAATTCCGTTTAGTATTATTTACTTTTTTGCACAAAATAAGTCGATTATAAGTAATTCGAAAGAGTATTCGATTTTGATGTTAGACTTTTCTTGAATGCCTGCCATCGCATGCATGAAAATCATTTGAATTTCAAATTTTTTCATTTTTAACACTAAAAAAACTATGGAATTTCAGCATAAGTCTAATCAGAAAATGCGATATTTTTCAAGTTTTAAACTATGTTTTGTTTGAAATATGGTATTTAAATAGGAATTATTGTTTAATTAATGCAAAAATTAAAAGCTTTTTAAATCTTTTAACAAAAACTTTTGGATTTGAATCAATTTCTGTCAAAAGATGAACTTGAGATAAATACATGATTAAGCCCTGTCTCGTGTCTTTAGGCTTCTGGGCTCAACAGTTACTGAAAAATTCAATATTTTCAGCTTAACATCTCATGCATTTTTAAATATGTAAACAATTTCAAGTTATTTTTGAATCCCATAGAAAACTGATTATGAAAACTGTAAAATTTTTAATTAATTTCAAGTTCAATACATTGGCTTCAAAAGAGGTTAAAAACTCCTAAAAACATTACAATAGCTTAAAACCTGCCCAAAATATTTTCATCTAAAGAACACATCTCATATTTTTCATGAATAACTCAAAGTTCAAAACTTTCAATTTTTCATTTTAATTCAAATACGATATGTCAAAGATTTCTTTAGAAACTTCTAATGATTGAGAAAAATTCCCCTTTTCTTTCGCATGAATAATTGATATTTGCATAAGAATTCATGCAGCAAAATATTTTCATTTTATTCAATACAGTTGTAGAAAAAAAGTTTGGAATCATTAGTTATTTTTAGACTGAAAGTTATATAAAAAGAGAGGCGAACACTTTTGCTTTTTGATCCTGAGATATCGTAAACTGTAAAAACTTAGTGGATATTAATCTCACGAGGATTTACTCGCACTCAATACAGAACGTGACACATCTTTCAGCTACAGATGAAAATAAAATTATAACATGAATTATTTATTATTGAAAGTTATTACTCGTTTTTATTGAATAAGTTTTTTATTTTTCTGATGAATATTTAAACTTGATATCTGTCTAAATAAATAATTACTTCATTGCGCATTATTTCTCATTTTCTGAAGCTTAGAAACTTTGTATCAAATAAAATATGATTTTCGAAAATTATTTTCAATCAAAGTGATAAAAGTCAAAATTTAAATTTATTAATCATGATAATAAAGCGAAATTTTAAAAAATGTTATATAGTTTAGAAAAAATTACTCAAAGATAACCATTTTTATGGTTTTATTGCTTGAGAATCGAGAAAATAATTGAGTTAAAAATATTGGAATTTTTATACCAGATATTAATGTAGCAAAACTTGGAAAATATATCTTAACTTTTATGTAACTAATGTTTTATAATTTAAAAACGATATAATTTATAGTTTACTTATTTTAATGGATTAAAAATTTATGAAGTAATAAGTGATAAACTTTGGAAATATTTTTATTGCTTTCACTTTTGTTTCCACAAAAGTATTATAGATTTTCGGCACATATAAAAAATGATATTTACAGAAAACAATTTTTATATATTTTCTTCTCAGATAAGACTTGATGGATATTGTTATAAATGATAGACTTATATACTGTCCATAAAATTGCAAATCTTTAATAAAAGCCTATCTTTTCAATACTTGAATCAGTGTAAACACTTTCACATATCTAAAGAGCACAGATTTTCACTTTTCATTTTGTATTATTTTTTTCAAAAGTATATTCACCTCAAGAAAAGACAGCGAGTGGTAGACAGAAAAATAAATTTGATATGCAATCGTATTTCTTCTATTTTTATCAAAGTTAAACTTTGATGCAAATCTCAAATTACTTCAAATTCTCTTCAAAGGGATTGAAAATAATTCCAGATAATAATTCATGAATATTTTAATGTCTATCGAATTGCTTATAAAATCTTTTGAGTAAAACAGTATGTAAAACAAGTAAAAGTAATGTACTTTTAGGCTGTATTATCTCTAAGTTAAGAGACTCTAAAAAAGTTGATGCAAAATAAGACCCCATTTGTTTGAAAACTAAATTCAAATTTTTACATATTGAAAAGGATTATTTTTCAAATTCATTTTTTCAATATGTAATATCCATAATAAAAATATGAAAACATATAATAATAACTCATCTTAATAAAAGTTTTCCGTTTTCATATTGATAAAAATTTTAATATAAGTTGTAGTCAAATTTCAATTTCATTTTATATGAAAATTCTATATCAATGTTATTTTTTCTCTTTTTTATGTAAAACATATTCTATATATTCATTTTATACTCTATTCATATATGTTAGAGATTTGTTATTATATTAAAAATTCTCATCACATTTCTCTCTCACCACTATATCTATCAAACAAAACATTGAGTTCAGGCTCACTATAATATTCAGTGTGAAAATGAAAATAAATATTTTTGTTCTGTTCACCTAATAATAAATTTGAAGCTAAAAATTGGTGGTTTAGTGTGATATGAATATCAAATTTCTTACCAAAAACCATATAAAAACAAATTTGAATATTTCTATACATTTTACACATAAATCTACCACTCATTCAAACTCTAGTATTCTCTAAAGAATTATCACTTTATGTAATAATAATTATTATACAATACTTCTAAACCCATAAGAAAACAAATTTGAATATTTCTATGCATTTTTCACATAAATCCCTTTTTAACACTCATTCAAACCCTAGTATTCCCTAAAGAATGATCATTTTGTGTAATAATTATTATACAATACTTTAATTGCATTTTCAAAACAAGGACTTCTCTCCAGAATGTAATTATAGTCCAATTTCTCTCAACTGAATCATCAAAATAAAAGTTTAACTGAAAGATAAGAAAAGTGCGAACAACTGACTCGTGAGCTTTGGATGAGACATAAGATACATGTATTTTCTCTGGATTAGAAGTTTTCTTCACATCCTAATAATAGGAAACAATTTTCTTCTATAATTACTATAAGACTAAACGGCTTTTCACTTTTTCAATACCAAAATAATAGTGTCATTATTTATTATTATTATCATTATAACTAAAAAGCGAATGCATTTTTCACGCATGAAATATAATTCAAAAGGCAATGGCGTGAAAATAGTAATAATACAGTAAAATCCTGCTTATCATGAGTTAGAATATTCATGTGTCGAAAAATATTTTACTGCAGAATCTTATCCGAAATTTAACTCTAGTATTAAAAAACCGAGAAGTTTTGAGCATAGGATCAATAAGTTTGTTAAATAATTAAAAAAGTAAAGTTAAACTCCAAAGAATACTCTGAAGAATTGCTAATTAGGTTTCAATCATAGCTTTGACTGTGAGCTGAAGAGAAATTGTTATCAACTTTACCCATAAGGTGAATCTCAATCTCTTCTCTCATTCTTCTTCTTTCCTTTTCTCTTAAATTATTTTTACTTCTCTTTCGTTAATCTTTGACATTAAATGAATGTCTTTCTCTACTAGAATTGATTCTTTACAATCAATTTTTTCCCTCATTTTTTCTCCGCCCCCAAACAGAAAATACATTCATTAAAACGGAAATAATGAATGTTTGTATAGATCTATGAATTAATTACAACAGAATAACTAACTTAACCTCAAAGACCTCATGGATTGTGATGTATTTTGTTAAGCATAATAACAAATCTCTAGTGTCTCTCACTTTCACTTCAACTATATATTACTCTATTAATGAGTAAAATTAATTCTCGAAAATAAGTCATCAATTTCTTGTCAGAATTTTTTTCTGTAAAATTGCTTATTCGATGATAAATGGTTTTATTGCTTCCATAACTTTTCGTTTAACTTATTTATTTTGTACTCAGTTTGAATTGAAAAACCGAAATTACTATCAGTTTGTGGCCACACAAATCTCTACTTAACTAATTATAGTGTAATTTATTTTATTTGAAAAATACAGGCAGAAACCGAAAATATTTATTTTTTAAATAAGATCGTTTTGAAGATAACTTGTATGGAGTAATTTATTTTCTCAAATTGTAATTACTTTAAAGATTAAAAGTTCTTTAAAATTTAATTGTATGTTAAGCTACTCTTCAATAATATGGAATTTCTTTTGATCTGAATCTAATCATACTTGTGGCAGATTTTTGAACAATTGCAACCTTGAAATTGAATTTACATATTTTGAAGACTTAACTATATAATTAAACTTCTAGTTGCAAACAATCAAATTTTTAAGCTCTTGTGCTTTTCCTTTACAATAGTATGAATATAAAGAATTACTGTCAAAACCCAGAATTTCAAAAGCCAGAGAAGTTAAAAATCAGAAAACTCAAAATTCAGAAAAATTAGAAGCTTGAAATTTCTCATGTGGAAGCTTAAATGTTTTGACACTTAATCTAGTTTAAATGTTCAAAACTCATAAATACTACTGCATTATCTACATATATAAGCAAGGTCATTTTTAAGGGGGTCTAGCAGGTGAGAGTAAGAGGAGTGTCGAAACTTATCGGTTTTATAAGGAATTTTTTCTGGGATTTTTTAAATATTTTTTGTTTTGTATTTTCTTGAAAACTCTTACAAATTTTATCAAAAATTGCACTCAAAATGAAAATCAAAGAATTTTCCAAAAATCTTGGAGTGCGGTTTTTGAGCATCGAAGGTAGGGTTTTAGACTCTCTTGCCCCTTATCAAAATTATGCCTTATAAACTTGTTTGATTTTAACTTATCTGGCTTTCGAAATTCTGGCTTTTGACAAAATACCGAACATATAAAAAAATTTAGAAATAAATCTGATATCAATTTCTTGAGACATACATACGGATACAGATTTGAAAAAATCAATCCATGAAAAAGAATAAAGAATATAAATTGTATTTAAATGATAGAAAGCATGAAAAATGTTGAATAAAGTATAGATTGATGATATACTAAATACATGTTTGGATGTTTCAATGCATTTATTTGATTGAATTTTGAATGGAATTATAGCTACATTCCATTCCGAATGGCATCAACTGAGGAATGCTTACTGAAAGGGGAATTTTAAAACACTTTATGTTTTCGCGACAGTTTATATCAAAAAATGGCTTCAAAGGGCGAAACATAAAATCACTATTAAGTGGCTGAGAAGTATTTCTCTGTCATCCATATATGCCTAACATCTGCTATTTTTAAGGCCTTATTTGGAAATTAAGCATTTTTTACTTGTTCTCAAGATATAAGGGTTAAAAGCAAAAGAGTGTTACAAATGATTGATTACAAAATGATTCACGATTTTCACCAAATGAGGCAAAATTTTCTTCTAAATATCGCTTAGTTTCTGAATACAAGGCATAGGAATAGCTTTAATAAGTTTTGTTTCCTTAGAGTGAAGAACAATCGGAAATGTAAGGAACGGAATAAGATCTAAAGTTCTCTATGTCTAGAGTGGTAGTTATATAAGAAAGAAAATAGCATAGTTTCTCAAACTTAGTATGTGATCGACGAACACCTGCCCTCATATTTAATGACACAACTTTTGGATGTAAGAAACAGAATAAAAAGAAAGAACTTTTTACAGTTGGTTAGAATTTTTTCCATTAAATAAATTGAAAGATCATTGATCTTACAATACTGAACACAATTATATTAGGATTTTTCCAGATATTATTTCATATAAAAGATTGAAAAATTAAATTTTAAAGTGTTGTTAAATTTTTTGAAATCCACTATAAGATTGTTGGAAAAAAGTTCTATGGATTAAAATATTTTAATTGACAGAACATAAAAATTTAGTTAATTGTATAAATTTTTCCCTCAATTTGAAGTGAACTTCAAATTATTTTTTAGTGTTATATCATATTTATATTTAATAATCAATTTGAAGGTTGAATTATTTTCTCCATAAATAATAAAAATTGTTTTCTGGAATTAATTAATAACTCAAATAAAAGACTTGAATAACTTTCTCAGTTTGAAAATCAAGTTGAGTTATACCGTATTTTCCATTGTTGTCATTCTCAATGACAGCATGCAATTAATCATAATTTCATATTTATAGTTATGAATTGTTTACATTGACATAGAGTGTGATCATAAGAATAATATGGGCAGCACTTGAAGGTTAGTTATCTCAGAAAAGAAAAATGTTATTAAGAAACTAATTATGAAATCATCGCATCCTTTATTTTAAACGCAACCCTTTTTTATCAACTATCAAAAAATTTTAATCAATTCTGACACGAAATCCTTGACCATTAATAAGTTATTATAACACAAGACTATCATTAAAGACAAGGCTTTTTCTTGCTTGAGATGTTTGACATTTAATGCCGATTTTGCACTCTTCGAAATTGAGTTAAGGTTTCATTTTTTTCCATTTCATGTTTTTCATAGTAATTTTTCTGAGCCTGAAGTGAGTTATGAATGGGAGAAATTTTTGATAAATGAATTTAATCCAAGTAATGAAAAAACTCTCTGAGCTTTAGGAAGTTTCTTCTTTTAATAAATTGATTATTTTGTATGTTTGTATCACAACATATGAGTTATACTCAAAATAAAAGCTAAAATTAAACATGAAATCAATATCTAAACTGTCATGAAAATTATGGATTAACTATAGATATTTGGCAGGAATAAGAATGAATTTCAGCTAAATTACAGATTTTGAGCAAAGTTTTTATTTGATTTAACAAAATGAAAAATGTTTGATAGAAAGGCCATGAAATAGTTAACATTTAAAACTTGTTTCATGAAAATTATATGCTTTAAAAATGTTATACACTATCAATAGCCTCAATGTATTCAATAATACAAGTTTAATATTATTTTATCATTATTTCTGCCTAACTCTGAGCGTAAAAAATTGACCATAAAATAAATGATGAGCAAAGTGTGTGTTTGTATAAAGTTTTAGTTGGAGTAGAAAAATAAGAAGTGATTATTTTGGCAATCGATGTCTTACTGGCATTACTGCCCATCCCATAGAGGGGTTCTTTCGCACTATAGATCCAAAACATATTAACATAAGTTCATTGCATTATATCATACATCACATCAATAGGAGATTAGAGATTATCGGTTTTGGCGAACACTCTGTTCTCTTTCAGTTCCACTCAAATAGTTTCTGACACTTCACTTATGTATTATTTATTATACACATATTATGTGTATTTATTTCTTTTGATATTTTCCGATTCACTTCTAATGCTAAGCATCTCATAATCCGCTAATCGGTTATTGTCTAAGAACTAATACAAAGTTCCAGCACTTCTACTCCCACACAATCTCTAGTCTTTTATAATGTAATACAACTATTATTTTACGACTCGCCTGAAAAATATGAACATTTCCTATAAATTCAATCATACTTTTAAATTAAATCTTCAGTAAATTGGAAAACAAAAATCTTTGAATCACTTTTTTATGTAAAATTTGAAATATTTTTGAGAAAAGAAAGCAATTTATTAATACTGATTCAGAGAAAATATGTTAAGCTTGAAAAATCATTTAAATAAAAGTCATATTTTCATTGATGGAGTTATAAAATAAGGCGAATCAGGAAAACTTGAAAAATATAAGCGGAAGGAAACAAGATTCGCAACTTATTAAACCGTGAAATATATGAAACGCCAACTCATGACTTCAGATTCATTAAATTTCAGTCAATTTTATACATAGTATGCATTTTTTTTATAAAAGCATAGAATTCTAGACACATATGATATAAGAAAACTACACTGCATGTAAAAAATTAAAATTAATGAGCAGTTCTTTGCATAAAATTTACTCTAACTTTATTCCCAACATTTTTCTCCTTTAGTTTTTATTTTCCACACATATAGTGAACAATATATTCTGTTAGAAAGGATTTAAGTTTTCTCTAATCCACTAAAATAGCAATTTATTATCGCATGAATTATTGTTTCGCATTTATTTCAACGAACATTTTTTCATTAGCTTTCTTATTAGCAATTTTTTCGAGAGCGAAATATTTAATTGATTTGACTTTTTTTTATTCTATAAACACTGGATTGTGAAAGAATAGTTCACATAAGAAATGTGTGCTTTCAATTCGGTTCAGTTCTTGTGATAATTTATATTAAAGGCATTTATTAAAGTCAAATCAATTTTAAATCTAAAGTTGTTTTAGTGGAAAAGATTAATTTTATTTCAAATATTTCAGAAATTATTTCTACCATTGCTGACAAGTTTAAAAACTCAATTGAATTGATAGTTAAATAAATCAAATTTTTACTGATTTTTAAATAGGGAATCAGATATGAATCGTATTTTTCTACAGAGTATAGCAAATAATTTTTTCAGCATATCGTTAAAGAGATAACTTATTATCGTATTTATTACTACTTAAGTTTCTGTCACACCATAAGTCGCTTCAGTAGTCAAATAATTCAAACTCTATCTTCACTTTCACTTTCAATAGAATTCTCACGAAAAACGGGAAATCACTTAATCTTAAAGCGAATAAAAGCGAAGCATATAATGAAAAACTAAAACAAACTATTATATAAGTACTGATAGTTAAGGGTAAATAAAATAAACGCAAAGGGGAATCATGAAAATTTGCACTTTTGAAAGTCACATTCCCATCATGTTATCAAAAAAACATTCAAGAATCAAATCAACCCACGTATAAACGAACTGTCAAATTAATAGTTTTATAGCAACAACTTGTAAAAGAATAGATAAATTGTTACTAAGGAAACATTTTTCTTAACTTGATTATTAATTAACTTTTAATGTTTTTTTAAACTTTTCAGCCCTTATCAAACATTTAAGATTTATTAATCATATTCAAAAGCTATTTTGTTTTGTATTCAGTAGACAATAATTTTTGAAAGCAAATTATATTAATGATATCCTGCTTTATAAATTCATTTATATGATTAGCTAATGTTGTTTATATGTTAATTATCTTAAATTCATATAATGCAAAGTCCTATTAATTGAATTATTTAAATATCATGAACAGCCTCGTGTTATGATTTAACTAGAAATTCTAGTTAGATTTTTTCGAATTTATTATGATTAAACTTACATAACATGATAAAATGTTCAACATTTTCACTCAGTTTCAGTATATGAAATTTCCATCAAATGAATTGTCAGAAAATTAAAATATTGAAATACGAAAATAACATCTCTCATGAGTCTCTACAATAAGATATTCATATGACACCTCTTGAAGAGTCTTCAAATTTCTTTACAAATAAACTGAGACTACTTTCTGAAAGTGCATAACTTAATAAAAACTCATTTATAAAATTCAAAGAATTAGAATCAATGATAAATAGCTAATGCATAATAATTAAATCAATAAAAACAGGTTAAAAGATAACTAAATAGACATGATTTGAGTATTTATGTTAAGCAGGATTATGAGATATGGCAAATTTGCATACAAATTATGAAAATTTGAATAACTTTCTAACTATATTAAGTGTTGATAAAAGTATTTGAAACCTTACAAACTAAGCATCATATAATTATTCACACAGTTTTGCTTTTATTATTTTCCTTTCCATTTTTATTCATTGAATTTTAAATATCGTATCAGTTTATTCGATCTGTTTTGAAATAAGTTCTCATCAATGGATCTCATATGGAGACATATTTAGATAAAGTTCATCATCATAAAGTTTTCTCAAAATTTTTTCATAAGTGCTTTATCTGTTATCAAATCAAATTTCTTGAGCCATGAGTTGAGAAAAAGAGAGTCAAAAAGTTAGAACTTTAATTATCAAAGAAGAAATAAATAAATAAATAAAAATAATGTTCTCAATTAAAAACTACAGCCTTATCAAAATAAGAACAAAACATATCAATATCTTTTTCATTGATGACAAATAATAAATTAGATTTGTATTATGTCAAAAACATTTTGCATCTATGAAAAAATTTGTAAAAACTAATTGAAGATGAACTTTTTCAATGCAATTATGAAAACCCCTTTATACACTACCATACGATTGTTTTATCCCTTTCAACCTGAAGTGAGACAACACCCAAAACTTCATACATAAAAAACATTTTCTTAATAGTTATACTTTAATGAAATGATTCGCTAGAATTTTAAAGCCTTTTATTTTTCTCTATTGCCTTCGGCAAAACTGGTCACTATTTTTTTCTCTTCTAATTCAATGCCTAAAAAAATAAATAGATTTAAAAAACTAGTATAAAATTGATCTGAAGGGGGTTTCATCACTAAAGATCCGAAGAGATATGAATGCACAAATTATTTTATTTTATTTTTCAAGTGATAAAAGTTGTGTGTGAGTTAGTGTCGCGTCTAATTTAGTGTCTATTCATTTAAAGTTTAATTAAGTTTTTCAAGTTTATAAATCTGTATTAATAAAGAAGGTGTTATCGACGGATCATTTATTCCTTTTGAGTATAAGTTTTTTTCCTATCGTGTACTGTAAAAGATCTAAATTACTTATAAATAGAAATATTTTGAATAATAAATATTTATAACAATGAAATCTAAGGCACTCCTAATGTACTCGATTTTATGCATGTTTGATAAAAAAACGAATGCTATCATTAATTTTTAAATAGTTATAATAATAGGGACATAAATTATTTATTCATCAAATACTCGAAAGCCCAAAAGTTGACATCAATTTATTGAACTTATAACAAAGTATCAGATTTTTTATACCCCGAGAACTCGTATTGATTAATCCCATGTTCACAAACTTTTCATGTCTATTATACTGATATGATATGTACTAATTCTGTTTTGCCATTTGATCAGAAAACACACTCAAAGGGAATAAGAAGAACAATCCATCAGTGAATAGGAATTGTACGGAATCGAAAAATTTGCTGCAAAACTACCAAACAGTAATCTTGTGTTTTGTGGAACCAGCGATTGGTCATGCGTTGGTTGTTTCGATCCAACCATTATTTGAATATAATATCACTGCCTCTATCATTAGGACAAATAATCACAACAACAATAACAACCACAACAAGCACTCATTCGCCGACTACTTCTTCAGGATTACTATCTCTTCATGACTATGAATTAGATCCACAGCCGAGATTCGGGCCCAGCGATAATCGGCCAGAAATGACAACTCAATCGTCAAATCTGAATAATGTTACCGTTTTTGATAATAATTCAGTTGTTATATTAACTGAAATAAATTCGGCTAAAGAAGTGATTAGTGGTTTCACTCTAAGAGAGGAACAATGGGTCGCACCAGTGATGGCATTGTCCTGTCTTAATATGATTGTTATTGCGCTCTTTGAAATCTTTGTGATCTATAAGGCGTGCAGGTATGGGATTATTATTAGATTGTTTCTTAACTTTTCCTTTTTATAACCTTCAAAAATTTTTCTCTTATAAATCCTGAGACTAATAAAAGTCAATTGTTTTCTGTTATGGAATTCAATTTGTTTTCATATCATATCAAAGCGTAGAATTGTTTTGAATTATCTTCAATTGTATTCAAACTTCAACTTTTGAAAGCTATAAATTTTCAGGTTTTCAGCCTTTTATCAGCTCTCAAAGCAATTTTTAATTTATTTTTCAAACTCAGTTCATGAATTAATCCAATTTTCTTGAGATTAATGCACTTTTATTCCGATTCCTTTTGAATTAAATCTAATTAATTATTTATTTATTACAAAAACATTCTAAACACTTATGAATAAATAAATAATCAGAACAAAAGATTTTATCATTAAATGAATAATTTAGTGGAGAATAAGAATTACATACAAATAACAAGAACAGCATAACATCAACTAAAACAAGAATAAAACAATTTCTCTCCAAATAAAAAATCTAAATAATAAATGAGCCCAAAAAATACATACATAAATAATTATTCGATTATACCCCGCTTCGCCGAATTTCATTTCGCTTTCAATATTCATATCAAACTATAAATATTATCTCAATTTGGTTAAAATTCATGAAAAACATTTTAGATTCCATCCTCATTAAAAACTTTTTGGTTCGTTTCTAAAACCAGGAATTAAACAAATAAATATCAGGTTTTAGAGATAGATTTTGATTCAAATTGAAATTCATTGAATATTTATTGTCAAATCAAATAAATAAAAATTGAGTTTTCAATTCAATCCTAAAAGCATTCATAAATATATACCCATATAAGAAAATATTTTCAGCGAAGTGAATAAAATTTTCGGCGAAATTATATTCAGTGGAACGAAATTCGGTAAAGTGAGAAAACACCTATTTATTCATCCTCACAACTCGCCTATTCCTTAATCCCTACATTTTCCCCAAAAAATTAATAATTCAGAACATTTGGCTGAATAAAAATTATTCTTCATTTGAATTGTCAGAACCTCACCATCTCGTCGTCACTTATTTCTGGGCCAAATGCTATTATTAGGACTATTCTTATCATCAGCGTTAGGGATCGCGTTTGTGCCAAATCCCAGTTGGGTCTCATGTACTATAATAAGGGCCGGAATCGGACTCTGCTATTGCCTAATATTCGGCACATTATTGGTTAAAACAGTATTTTTACTATCGCTACACACTGGTATTTATCTTCCGGCAACATATCAGGCATTATTATTATTCTTTATCATTGCCACACAAATCGCAATCGACGGCCAATGGCTTCTTCATCACACATCAAATACTGTTATTGATTATGTGGACGCCTTTGGGGCTGTTGTCTATAAATGTGATCATAATATTAGTTCACTTCTACTGTCTTTAGTTTATGACATCTTTCTTATCGGTATGTGTTTTGACATTACTATTATTGTTATTAATAGTACTGAGTCTTCAGTTTTATTTTGTTTGCTCTCAAACTTCTTATTAGTTTTTATTCACTTTTATATCAAACTATAGGAAAAAGTATTTCAGTTGAGAATAAGATCTTATCGAAAATCTATGATTGAATTATATAAAAGAAAACATATTAAACTCATGTTTAATTTATTCAAAGAACACAATTTTTGAAATTTACTGAAAAGAATTACATATATATCTATTATAATGAAAAGAAAATTCACTTCAAAAGTAACCGCACTTCAAAGCATGAAAATCGAGCTATCATTCAAAGTTATGAATAGATCTTGAATTTCACGAAATAACCAGACACTTATTCATTAGAAAAATTGAAAATCGAAGTTTGAGCTAAACTTTGATTCCCTAAACCCTTATTGGAAGCAAAACCCAATCATTAACGAATTGCTAACTTATATTGTAGTCCAAACTCTGAGTTCTCAAATTGAATGAATTATTATTCCCATAAGGAATGGTCTCATGTCTATCGCTTCGAGCAAAAGGTCATCGTGAGAATCACGGCGAAGCCATGTTCATATCCATTACTATAATAACATCAATAATACTATGGTGTGTATGGATTGCTGGATCACTGACCAGTTCAAGTCATTATAGGGAAGCATTTCTGGCATTAGGAGTTGTCGGAAACGCCACACTTGTATTCCTCATAATGTTTCTGCCAAAAGGACGACAATTAGCGGCGATGGGAAGAGAAGGTATGGGTAGTGATGATAGAGACCAGTTATCATCACCTTCTTCTCCATCTATTTATACGCCAAGCTTTTTGCACATTAAACCCTCTCATTTGATACCATTGACTAAAACTAATGGCAATCTTTATAAACAATTTGGGACAACAAATGGCAATTCCAATCATAACAACAATCATATTAACAATAATAATAATAATAATGGAAATCATTATACGCATCACTCAATCAAATCCATAAATAATGGTTAGTTCGCATTGTTTTGCATTCTTATGTGTTTTTTGCTTTAAAGTTATTTTTTTTTCTTTACTTTTTTTGCTTTTGACTGATTTATTTGTTTTTAAACTGCGAAGAATAATAAGATATGTGATTATTATTACCTGCCTTTTGCTCACAATAATAATTATATAGTTTAGCGAAAATGATTTGCTTTCAAATATACTCATTTTTACTTTTTTTAATGTCTATCTGACTGTACAGCCGAGGCCTAAAATCCGATTTTGAACCTATTTATTAATTTTTTATAAGAATTCTTATTGTTTTAATTATTGATTAGTAAAAGGTTTTTATTAGATTCAAATTTTGATAATTACTTATCGAAAAAGATAAGAAGTCTTATCAAAAATTACTAAATACTTTAAAATACGGATTTCATGTCTTGACTGTACTTCCTATTGAATCATCACTTGTATGAAAATATAATATACTTTTACCGAACAGTTTAGGATGCTTTCACCTTTTTCTATAAATATTCTTTAGACACTTAAAACCCTTTCATAATAACAGATCCGCTAATATGAAGGCTTCATTTGAGTGATGATTATTTTATTACACGTTATCGATGAGGAAAAATGAGTTAAATTTTTGCCAATAGTATTATTATTGCCTGAATTATAAGAAGTTGTTTAATAAATGATCTGTTAAACCGAAAATTATACAATCATTAAAATTATGACATTTTTTATATGATTAATGATTCTGATCCTGAATGCATATTATGATTGGCTTTTCATTTATGAAAAACAAAATTTATACAGAACTATAAATAAGCCTTTTTTTTATTTCAGAAAAACTTATTTAATTATGCCTGAAGTCGTTTATGACTTATTCATTTTTTCGGAATATTCGCATATTTTTTATACCATTTGTTCATGAGTTTAATTAAATTAAAATAAATTGAAAATATTTGAGGAAACCATTATTTAACCTCACTTTTTAATCTTGAACTTTTGGGAATTAAGTTAAAATTCCTTCATTTTCTCGATTGATGTTACTTTTGATGAATAACTATTGAAAATTGGCTCAAAATTTGAATTAAGAATCATTTAATTTCTTTTTTACCAAATGATGAATTGTATTTGAATTACAACTGAATTTGAAAGTCAAATATTATCGTCTGAAAAATAAATACATCAGAATTTGTTTCGAATTTTATTTATTTAGGTTAAAAGTTTGTCAAAGTCGGAAAATCACCTTTTAATTGATTAGAGAGAGCACTAAATATTCTAAATTTTATTCCATTAAATCTATGCATAATTTAAAGGCAAAACAATAGCTATAACAATAAAAATTCTTTACTTTTTTCATGCAAACACTTTTTGTGTTTTCTCAAGAAACTGATCATCAATAAAGATAGCAATAGTGCTAAAAAGATTAATAGTTTCAATAAAATAATCATTAATTAGCACTTTCTCTGGGATGAAATATATTTTACGTGCAATATATTTGACCTTAAAATATTTGATTCCAGAGGAAAAGCTTAAGTAAAACCTATTTTTAATGACTGTAAAAACTTTGATACTTGATAAACTTAAGCCTAAACTTCTATTAATATCTTGTTTCCTATTTGTTCACCATATTTAATACAGTGAATAGTTTCTTAAATTTTTTATCAATTAAAATCGCGAGAACTTCCCTCAGATCACGTTATTTAATGGGTATTTTCGTCTAATTGAAAAATTGTTTGCAAATAATTGTAGGGTTTTTTGAAGTCAATGAATTTCAGGTAATTTTTTCACTAGATTTTCTCGAATTACCCATTAAAATAAAAAATTAAAGTTCAAGTTTTAGATCAACTTGCATTCCAACTGAAAAATATTTGTATAAATTACATTTCTTAAAAAATATCTTTCAATATCATTAATAAAGAATTTTTATTTGTTTTTTACATACATTATAAATGATGATGAATCCAATTTGAGACAAATATTTAAATTAAAACAATTTTTTCTATGAATATATAAATTCGTGAATATTTCCGGGTCTTATTTATTTAACTTTCAAATTCATAGAAAAGTTTTATGGTAATAAAATTGCTATTAGAAAACCTTTTCCAATAACAATAATAATCATGGTTTTAAGCATTCACATATTTTGAGTGTGAATTATTGGCTTGTTCTCAACTAATAATTATAGAGAATTTATGACATAATACTTTTATTATTTACAACAATCATATTTAACTATCATTTTCTACACATTTTCGTGTTGTATAACAATTATTGTGATCAAGGCATGCATTCTCTTAGATGTTATTCACATCACACTTAACCTATTCAAGAAAAATTTAAGCGTACTGTTTATCAGTGTTGGACGCGCTCACGCTTGGAGTATCGAGCGTTTAGCATGTTGATTTTAAGAATGCATGAGTAAAAATATTATTTGTGTCTGCTTTCTCAGAAAATTCATTTAAATTTTTTTAAAACTAAAGTTCTTATCACGTTTTTGAAGTCATTGTTTTCATAAGAATGATAAATAAGTTTGAAGATTCTTAAGGATTGTGATAAACCGCCGAAATTTTTGAATTTTTTATCTACAAAATTCAGTTTTGACGCTCAGAGCTCAGGTTTCACGAGCACGCTCGGCACTCAGGCTCGGTGAATTAGAAACGCTCGACGCTCAGTAAAGAGCGCCAAACGCTCGAGCGTTGTCCACCACTGCTGAATATTATTATGAACTAAAAAACAAGTTGAATACCTAAAATATGAAAAAATCTGCATATAGTTTAGAAATACAATTATGTTTAATTACATGCCTGAAAAGCAGATCCCTTAAAGGGAAAAATATAATGAGATATATTAAAGGAAAATAAAACACATAGCGATTATTTGAAGTGATGTGCATTCAGGCACAACTCATTTAAATTATAATACATTTTGTGTTCATAGTCTCTTGTTTTACTCCAAATGAATTTCATTATAACATACAAAACCTTTGCTTATATAATATGATAACATTCAATAACACTCCTTTCGCTTTCTAAAATACTAAACTTTTTCTTTTAATATGCATTCTTTGAATAATATAATAGTTTAGCTGAATATTTGCATATATTCTTTTCTCTTATATGGTATATAATAATAATTAAGTGATATTTGTTAAGACTTACACTATATTTATTGTTTGCTGTAAATAAATTACAAGATTATCTCTCGCATTATTTTTGACGCTCTCTTCCTATTGTTATGTTCAAAAATGAGGCAATTTTTCTCATTTTTTGTGTTTATATCTCAGTCATTAGTTAAAAGGCTTAATATTCATGACTCAAATTCATTTTTAAATCTAAATTAGATGTTAAGATACAATTCTCGCTGTGATATTCACTCACATTTTGCATAATAATTCCCGAAATATGAGCTCATTTTTACCTAAAAAACATTAATTAGATTGATATTCGATTTTCTTATCGCATAAACTATTTTTGCTATAAATTATCCAAAACTTCTACGAAACAACTTTCGATCTCTTCTTTTATAACCCACTGATCACTAATATATCATTCTCTATAATTGAATAATCATTTAAAGAACACGAAGAAAAATAAGTTTGAGTTCTGTTTCACTCCTGAAGTAATGCCTTTAAAAAGAATGGTTTGCGTATAAATCAAGCCTTAATTTACTGCCCATTAAAAAAGTGATCGCATGCATGTTTAGAAATTTCGTGAACAAATCATTATACGACTGTTTTTTGCTTTTTTCCTATTCCGAAATTCATTTGCTCGCATTCCATACAAACAAAAGCTATAATTCTCTCTGTTTTATCGTTTTTGGGAATATTTATTAACAATTTCAAAAAGAAAACATGAAATTCAACGCGTAATTAAAACTCTTAGAGTGAAAGAATAAAATAGATTATAAAAATCGAAAGACAAATAAGTTCTTAAAAAAGAGTTTACGTTAGATCTGATGTTTAATTCATTGATTTATTGAGCTTTTTATTTCTCTAATTTAAAAATATGATAACGAAATAGTTCATTAACGAAATAAAAAAGATTCATAAATAGAAGAAATCAATAGTTATTATTCAGGTTTCAAAGTTTTGAAATGATTGAGTAAATTCTAGCTTTACTTTAATGATGAATTCAGTTATTCATAAGTTTTGATCGAGTGTGCGACTGATTTTAAAATTTTATTTACTTGAATTAAATCAGGCAAAAGCTATATAATGATGAGAATATTTTCTTTTTAAGCTTAATTTATGGATCATTAAGAGAATGAATTTTTTAACAATTATTTTATGAAAGAAGAGCTCAAATAATTATTAATGAAGTTTATAAAAGAATTTTTGATAATTAACAATCAATGGAAGTTCTCTTCAGTCAAACATTGCCTGACAATTATCTAACAAACTATCCTATGATTACGTTTTGCTTTTAATTGTTTTGAATACTATTCGTTTAAGAGAAAAATTCATTTTTAAATTGATAAATGATACGAAAGCATGTCAAACAAGCTTAAAATTATCTTAAATCTTATTCTTTATTCAGCAAATACTTATTTCTAAAAATAGTTGTGAAATTTCAAACTAATGAAAATCGATGGACCATAAAGTTTAGTTGAAATGAATTTGTATGATGATTATTGATCGAAAAATAACTATCTAGTTTCCAAAAATAACCCTCATTTAAAACCAAACTTATTTTTAGAAATTCATATTCAATGCAATTTATCATTTTCTAAACTAGATTTCATATTTCACTTCATGAAATGACTCGAAATTATGAATGTTATGAATTGATTATACAATTAAACTTTCAAAATAAACATTTGAAATCAAAATTTTAATATTCGAATTATTGTAATCAACATAAAAGTTAACAACATTTCATAGTATTTGAAGTTTTATTAAAATAATGATCAAGTATTCACTTAATCCTTAACTCAAATTTTAAATTATTTATTTCATCGTATGATTCCTTAAAAAATAACTTTTAAAATTAGTTAAACACAAATTCCACACATAGTTTGAATGATAGTTACATGAGTAAAAAATAACATTTTTTGCATAACTGAAATACGCTTATCAAAAATCGATTTTGTTATAATATTTTTTAGGTACAAATATAAGAATAACTTTCTCTTAAGTGGCATTAAGTGCTCAAATTGAACACAACTCAAGTTTATTACAGCCCTATATAAATAAGTAACATAAAACTGGTCTATATGTGCCAAAAGTCATGAATATTAATAAAACATATAAAATTTTACCCTTATTTGCATATTGAAAAACTTTTCTCTACTTATTTATTCAGGTGAAGAAAAACTCCTCACTCTTTAAGATAAAACTATTTCTCAACAAATATGAGTTATTTCAATGTGAATACCACTAAAATATATTTTACGAGAAAAAAATTCTTCAGTGAAAATATTGGGAGAAAAAAATTTCAGAAATAGCACAATCGGATTATTATTTATTCAGTAATTTTCAATGTGACCCTTTGGGTGTATTTCAAGCTCTGAAGAATAAGATGAAAAAAGTAGAGAAGAAAGTTTGAAAACTATTTTAATAAAACCTGATTTAGAAAAATGCAAAATCAAGGCTTATAGTGATTGTGCTTTTGTATTGTTAAGAAAGTGTGAAATCTCTTAAGCGTTAAGTCTCTTAAGTCTAGTGTGAAAAAACTTTATTTTCGCTTCTCTTAAAAGCGATTTATTGGAAAAAATACTCTTTTATAAGCAAATCAGTTGAAAAATTATTTTTTTTTCTCATATAATCTTTCTTAAGACTTTTGGTGTAATTTATAAAATGAAATCCTGTTGTATTTTCACATTTCTAGATAGGAGTCAAATAAACATTTTTTCAACATAGGCTCAAATTGGGAAATAAAATTTGATTTATTAATCTCTGTATAGAATTTTATCTTTAAAGTTGTGGGAACTTAATAGATAAAAATCATTAATAATACCCAAATAAATTCTCAAATAATAATAATGAAAGTCTTAAAAAATGATTTTTATAAGAAAATATAAACATCGTAATGAATTTTCTTCTTATCTAAAACATTAATAAAAGTTTTACGAAATAAATATTAAAGATAGTGTTCAACAATAGGAGAGATTAATATCGCGAATAATCATAAGTAATAAAGGCTAGCATAATATTTATACATAAGCAAGAGTGAGGGTCTAGCTTATGGAAGTGAATGGAAAAGGAGTAAAAACTCATCGTTCTCATGGGCAAATTTTTTCTAAAATTTTCCCAAAATATTTTAATTTCAATTTTTGAAAAATCATGATTTTTTCGGTTAATCTTTAACATATAAAAAGTTTTTAAATTTAAAAAAAATCTTTAAGTCCTAAAAGTTTAATATTTTTTGCAATTGAAAATTTCAAAATTATATTTTTAATCATAATTTTGTTATGAATTTTTTATTATCTCGAAAATACTTAGAAATTTTGTCATTTCTCTTGAATTTCAATCAAAAATCGTCCTGGAAATTAAATAATTTCTCAAAAATTAGGTGGTGGGTTAGATTTTTGAGCTACGAAGGCAGGGTCTGAAACCATCTTCACCCTTTCCTTGCATATATATGGCTAGCATTCAAAGAATACTAACAATACTTAAGTTAAAAAGAAAACAAATGGATATTCTCTAAGCCTCAGAGAATTTAGGATTCACTAAAGTATGACTGAAAGTAATCATATAAGAAGGAATTTTTTCCTTTTTCTTTCTATTTCCATAAACCGATAATTTATCATTAATGTCAATGTTATAAACAGAGTAATAATTTGTTCTTAAACTCAATGACACTAATTATGATCCTAACAAACACTCCTTTTAGCGTGAATTCAAACATTTAAACCAAATTTTATTATAACGTGTAAAACGTTTATTACTTAACCTCTTTCTCCATTTCAAGCTTAAGAAATTGATTTGTTGAGAAAAACAAATTCCAAAACCTATTATTTATTTCAAATGTTTATTTGAATTTTTGTTTTATTTTTCTAACTAATCATGCATTCAAAACAAGTCACACATTAGTGAGTATTAAGAATAAGAACAAAAATCATATTAAACTTTTTACCTCATATGAAGATTTTTTATATTGATAGACATGAACCTTTAATAAATGAATTTTTTATTCTTAAATTTTTTTACCACTTTTCCTGAATCTAAAACATGTTTTTATACTGAAAACATAAATTTATGTCAAATGATAACTTAATAGAGAAGATAAAAAACTCAATTTAGAATTAATTTATAATTTATTGGGAATAAACCCTTAAAAAGTTCTTAAAAAATACATAAATTATATCGATGTTAACCATTAAACCAAACTATAATAATGATATATTTAATAGTTTGGGTATGTTTTCAAAGCTAATGAATGAATTTTAGTGAATTATTTCCGATTTATTCATAACCCCTTTGAGGTCTTGAAAAATCCAATAAAAATTTCGATACAAGACTAATATATAATTTTTTGGAATAAATTTCCTGAAATATAACAAAATTAAATTGAATTTATGGTATTTTCAAAAAGTTTACGAAAAAATAATAATTTCCCCATTAGTCAAATCAATAAAAAAGAGTGTCAGAAAAAGAGTAACATTTAATGCTATCTTATATGTTATGCAATAGAAAGTGAGTATTTCTTGTGGAGAAACTTTCACTTTTAGGACAATCAATAGTAATAACTGGATATGAAAATAATTCCGAATAATACCGGATATTCGTGTGAATTTATGTCATGATTATCTCTACAATCGTGATCCACAAATTCATTGACACCAAAAATGTGAAGTTTGTGGCAATTGTGTGTGTTTGGGATTTATATAATGATATATTATATCAGAAGTAATAAATACTCAATGCTATAAATTATATACATTTTGTTGACTATCAAAGCGTTTCAATGTTAAGAGCATATCATTTTTCATTTCTAGAATTCAAATCCTTAAATTCAATAAGTCTTTAAAATAAATTACATGAGATTCCGCTCCATATTTATCAAAGCAATAGAGCATTTAATTTGTTTTTAAATAACACACTAATAAAAGCATCAAATTTTTTCAATTAATCATCAGAAAGTCTAACTTATGAATGATATCTATTAAAAAAACAGTTTTAAAAATTTGAGCATTCGCTCGAATCACACATTTTTCGAATTGAAATTCGAAAATAAAATTTTAAAACTCAAGTTTTCTCACATTTTTCAAATTGAAATTCGAAAATAAAATACGAAATTTTAAAACTTAACTATTTTTTCTGTTTTCATTCAAATAATTTAAGGCTAATTAACATGAATTAATATTGAAATTATAATTTTCAGATCGTTTTTATTATTTGCCACCTCCGGGTCCACCCCCTGGTCCACCACCGCCTCCACCTCCTGGTCATCGAGTATGGCGTACGGGCTGTTACCCGAGCAGTTATGGCCATCATCTGACCTCATCAGAAGACACATACTTCTATCCATACGATCCACAAACACGACAAATACATCCAAACCCGAACGTTAAGTTCTTTCGTGCGCCCATTTATTGATTAAAAGAAAAAATTCACTATTAATACTACTATTACTACTTCTAAGTCTACTAACGTTCACAACACACGAAAGTTATTTACGGTAACTCTGGCTTTGATAACAAATACTCTATAAAGAGGTCGAAATGTCGAACAAAGAATAATAATATTTTTATGACGTGAAAGACGAAAGATGTTCGGCACGAGTTTGCCATTTAAGGGGGGCTTCGATGGTATCCAAACATTTCCTTTATTAGGTATCTCTGGAATTCACTTATCATTAATCGTTTTCACTATACTTTCCTCGTTTTCGGAGCTATTATTTAATAATAAAGTAAATTACAATTTAGAGGTTATCTTCTCTCACAATCATTAATACCTGTATAGTTAAAAGTGATTTTAGTCTTCATTTTTATCCTATAATACCTTTGTCTTATTCATGAAAAAATTTATTTATTTTGAGGACATAACCAACTAATGAAAGATCTGATAAACTTTCCTTTCAAGTACTGGTCACTACTTATATGAAAATTTTTCGATTCTTTAATCATTTTATTGTTAGAAATGTGTAATTTTCATAAATCATGTTTAACTCATGAGAGAGAAGAAGTTTAACTTAAATATTTTGAATTATAAAGTTTTTAGGACTTATAATTAACACAAAGCGATAGAAGAGAAGTTTCATTCAAACATAAGTTTCCAAATATTTTACTATCAATATGAGCCGTATAGATCAAAAAGTACTTTTTTGAAGCCTCAAAATATCAAAAAGTCTTATAAGAATTTTTTAGCAGTAAAACAAAATATGAG
>JAQFXV010000167.1:0-31919 GCA_034694065.1 Camisia spinifer
ATTGATAAAAATTGGTCTAATAGGTCATCAAGTTTTAAAGTTTACTAAAATAAAAACGTTGACGAGCTATACGTTAAAGTATATATTTTAAAACTCTCAGTTCTAATTGAAGTAATAGTACAAAACTTTTGGCTTTAATAGAAAAATATATTTTTATTCATGATAATGGATTTTTCTCAAAGTGCATGAATCAGAAAAAATTACGAAACTTTTTAATGATAAGCTGAAAATTTCATAACTTTATCGATCGGTTTAATTAATAGAAAAATTTTCAGTATAATGTTTAATAATAAAAATTCTATAGAAATTTGATCGAAATCTAAACATTAGATGACATGTGTTTAGAATTTAGCTTTCATTGATATTTATGGCTTAATAAAAGTTTAGAATAACATTAAAGTTCAGTAAAATGTGAAACATTTTGTTCACTAATAGCTATTAGTTATTAAATCGTTTAAAGAGATTATAAGTTTTGTGTAGTTTTTTCAACTCTTTTTTTATTAACTCTTGACAACTAATTTTGACTTTAATCCAAGTCTTAAGTGAGAAATCGCTATTGATTTAGACTTTCTTTCCCAATGTCTGTATTTTTGTTGATTTCAAGTAATTTGCAATATATTTATATATTTTTGGACTAAATTCAAAGTCTTATTTTGGACCCAAATAATTAAAAATAACATTCAACTAAAGAGTAATTAGAACTTGTTTTCAGATAATTTATTTGACAAGTTCTACAAATACTTTGTTATGTAATTTATTTAACATATTCAGCTTAAAAATCAGTGTCCAAATAATGTGTGGCTTTTAAGTGATAATAAATAACAAGAAAAAATGAAATATATTAACGGAACACTTTTCAGCCGAACATTATTGAGGAAATGTTAAAATACCAAAATTTGTTTGAAAATCATTTTTTAATAAGATCACTGTTTGAATATTTAATTTAAACTAAAAGTGAGCAAAAAATAAAGCCCGTTAAAATTCAGGCCTATCCATAGATTACGTTTTCTAAATTTTTGACGTAATTTAGAAAATGACTTAGCAGTGGCCACCCTTCAGGTCATACTGGTTCTAATGATACCTGTCTCATATCTGTATCAAGTCTAGGAGCCGAGTCTATAGCCGGACACACACACAGACAGACAGACAAATTTTGAATATTAGTATATAGATTATCATTAACTTGTTTATCAACTGAAACTCGATTTTCAACATTCACTAAAATATTATAAAACTATAAAATTTTAACTATTGAAAATTAGATTTGATTTACAATGAATATTTCTATATATAATTGGACGGAGGTGAAGAGATGGATACATATTTTAGTATTTTCAGGCCCTCAACAATTAAAGTATTGTACATAATTATTATATCAAAATTAATTTTTCAACAATTTTTTATATAATTTTGATATCTTGAAATACTTACTCTATACATATTATTTGAAGAAAGGTTTGCGAAAATTGTTTATATGTCTATTTTCTTTTAATTCAAACTTATTCAACTTTAACTTGCAAACAAATTCTTTTTGAGATCTTATAATCAATAGTATAAAAACTTGAATAACATAAGTTATAATAAGTTATCAATTTTCCATTAATGTTTAGAAATTTTAAATCCCTTGTCATTTTTCTTCTCATTTGAGGCCATTTATATATCTGAAAAATTACTTTAGAATAATATCTAAAAGACCAGAATCTAATAATTAACCGAAAATTTATTGCATAAAACAGTATAACTACTCATATCAGAAACAAATGTTTCTAAAATATATCCCATTTTAGAGTTTGTTTAAGAAGCTTTTCAATTAAGAAAGAGGAAAAAAAGTGTGATTCACATACTTTGTCCGCTTGTCTCAAGCAATCAATTCTTCTCATTTTTCCCTTTTGGTCGGGATTACTGAGCACACAATTGACTCGTTTCTTGCCAGTGATTCCCAATACAAAATCTTCTCTACATTCTTGAGTGATGTCTTTCCTCAATTTGCCCAAAAGACGTGACGCCCATTTCTGCTTCACTTCCAATCTCTCATTCTATGTGTTAAATATTTTTTTTATTCATTCAAAAAAGGGGACAAAAGTAGAAAACATTACTCGAAAAGCGAAAAGATTTATAAATAGTTAAACTCCTATTTCGCCGAAAAACTTGAAACTAAATGAGATCTATATTTGAACCAAAATTAACTCTATAGTCAAGTTACAAAAAGTTCGGATTTATTCTAACTATTGTTTTCCCGTTTTCTATTCACTCAAATCTTATGATTTTTGCTTTAATTTCAACGAAATTCTCATTAACTAAATATCGTATAATTTAATTAGAGCTGATTTTTTTGGGTGAGAAATAGGTGTTAACCAAACAAAAAGTTAGAGTAAAGAGTAGAAAAAATGCTGAACTATCGCAAGCCTGTAAAAAGTTTTTGATCCTTCACATTCACACTATTGTGAATATTGTAGTCTTAAGACATTTAATTATCCCTAATTAAATGCAACCAATTTTTTCTACATTGCTCTCATAGTTCACTAATTCAAAGGTTTACAAATTTTTTCTCTATTCAATAGCAAATAATTTAGAGTTTGAATAAATTTTACTCTACCTGTAATTCTTCTTTACATCTTCGCTCTTCTTCGAGTGTCATTCGTTTCTCGTGTTTTTTGAAATATTTACGTTTAGCCGCCTGTAAGTTAAACCACGTGTAAGAAAAGGACTTCACGTGAGGCAGTAGTGCCTCAATAAATGGATGAAATTCATCCTGAAAAGAAATACCAATTTTTAATATTTTTTTATATTGTTGTCGTTGTTTATCATTTGAACATTTTTGACATCTATTAAAATTTTCAACAACAGTAAAGTTTTAATCATTAAACATTTTATTCTATTTATAATAAATATATCATCATGTAATTGGTGAATATGACCCTATCGATTTTTTGTTCTTTTTAGGCCCTGAACAAGTACAGTACATGATTATCAGATGATATCATGATATCACAATAGATTTTTTTCATTTAGTTAATATTTTGAATGCTTCAAAATTTAATAAATTGATAAAATCAATTTTAAAAATAAATATAAATCATAAATATTTTTGATATATCAACTTCATCAACGTTAACTGCATTCTTCTTAATTTGTGAAATGGATTAGATTTTATAAAACGAAAAGTAGTGGTATTTTATGTAAAAACTCTAGGCTTCGCTTGGATTAAAAAGAAAAATAATTTTTCAACAATGCAATGAATTATTCTAATGGAGAACGCGAGGATATTTTTTTTCAATGTTTTCAGGCCCTGAAAAAGCATAAAATTTAGTTATCATTTCAAAATAGAATTTTCCAGTTAAGCAAATATTTTGAAAATTTTAAACTTTTAATTCTCTAACATTTTGTTATATTTATAAGAATTCCTTTGGGAAACAGAATAGAAATGTTTTTGAATCTTTCAGGACTACAATAGGATGTAAAAAATCAGATTCACTGATGAATAAGTTTTATCTAACATTATATTTAATAATTTGAAATTTTCATTGAAATCAATTTTTCTCTCATTGATCACTTAATACCTATTGTAAAACATTAAAATTTTTCTAATTTAAGTCTTATCTTATTCAAAAGTCTGTTTGTTTGTTTGTCTGATCGGCTATAGGCTCGGCCTCTGGACATGATAGAGACATGAGACCGGTATCATTAGAACCAGTATGACCTAAGTAGGTGCAAAAGTGAACAAAAAATTGTCGAAAAGTGGCCACTGGCCAAATTACAGAACTAAATTTAACCGAATAATGCTTTTCTATAGGAATTGTTTTTCGAAAATATTTTGCCCGTGCTTTAGTACGGGTTTCGAGGCTATATATGATATGCATAATTCATAGTAAATTCATTTGTATTGTTTCGCTTTTGGACATTTTTGTGGTTAATTTACATGCAATTATTCAATTAATTTCATAAGTTTGGAAAAAACATTGTTATTTTTCGGGATGAAAGTTACAAAATTATTCTTTTTCTCATTACATGAATAATTTTTAT
The DNA here is from genome assembly GCA_034694065.1 of Camisia spinifer. NCBI lineage: Eukaryota > Metazoa > Arthropoda > Arachnida > Sarcoptiformes > Camisiidae > Camisia > Camisia spinifer. The sequence continues at coordinate 4,024 of JAQFXV010000167.1, forward strand.
CTCAATCTTAAGAATATCATTGACTTTTTCTGTGAATTCCTCATAATCTTAAGACTTATCAAAGTTTTAGAAAAATTTGAATCATAAGAATATAAAATATTTTAGCTTCAAATAAATATTGCTTTAGAATGAGTGAAATTTTTGTTTTTCATTATTTTTTGAGAAGGAAGTAATCTGAAAATGAATATGACATTGAAAGCCAATTATAACTATTTATCTGATGTTTAACTGATTGATTGAATTTCAAAAATCGACTTTAATCAAGATAAAAATAAAATTTATGATAAATATAGCCAATAGATGAGATGATTGACATTTTCTTTTATTCAAATTTAATTTCTTATTCATAAGGATGAAAAAACTAAGCCTTGAATATAAGAACAGAAATAATTATAATATGGAAAAAATATAATACTTTTGAATGAAGAATTCATGAATGAATTTCAATTTGTAATTCTTATGGTTAAATTGAAATCAAAGAATTTTTCAGATAGGAATTTAAAATTGTATTAAAATATTGAATTATATCTACAACTGATTTGATGTATAAATAATTTTCAGTGAATATAATCTTATAATTTTGTCCAAATATCATAAATGAAAGCTTGTATTACAGAACTTGTATGCAATACAACTTCAAAATTTGAATGAAAATCTATAGAGATTATTGTAAATACTTAATAAGACGATAAATATTTAAACCACACCTTAAGTATGCAATAGTAATAATCTTATGCAAAGGTATAAAAGACTTTTCTATCATAATTTATGGCTATAAACAAGTTAATTGCGTGTAAATATTCTTTAAGCTGAATTTAATGCTTTTTTAATTAAATCATTAAATCACTTTTCAGTATTATTTATTTGATTTAATGAATGCAATGCTTTTATAGGTTAAGGTATCATAAAATGGATTAGAAATCAAGTTTAAGACCAAAATTACTTTAAGAATATTGAATTATACTTATTCTTACTCAATATATTTGTGAGGCTTAAAAAGTTTATTTATCAAAGAAAACATTCTAAGAAAATAAGTTATAAATAATTTTCATATGAATTATTGACTTAAGAATGAGGAAAAACAGCAGAAATTAATTATTCGACTGAATGATAAGGCATTGATCTATAAATGAAAATGTTTTTTATTGAAAATTTCTGACCTCTAAATAAACTAAACGATAAAAAGCCAAAAGTCTGATAGTCTTTATTGGCATCAAAATACAAAACAAACGTAAAATCAAATGAATTTCATTTTTTATGGTAAATATTGGCTACACTTCAATAGAAAGCAAAAGTTGAGAAAATTTTAGTAATTATTTAAGGTTTTGGACGCGATTCACGAGGAAGTACTGGATAGAAACCAATTAATAGCAATTAAACTTTTGGCCCTGAATTTCAAAACATTGAATTTTTTAATAGGAAATAAACTATGTTTTCATTAAGGATTTTATAAGAGAAAAAATTCTCATTTAAAGTGAAGATCAATGAATTCAAAGTTGAAAATTATTTTTTTAAACTTAAGAATATATTCAGTTCGTCAATGAATATGTTCTTAAACTTGATATTTCTCAAGTTAAAAATTAGCATTTTTTCATTGCATTCAAATTTTTCTTTGCTATGAATATAAGTTTTGCTTTAAAATACGGCTTAAGAAAAGTCATTGCTTTCCTTTCCTCAGAAAATACTTATCCTTTAGTAGTTCTCTATCTGAAGAAACATTTGGGCGCCAAAAGTCATTTAAAAAGGCTTAAGAAACTGAATACATGTCACTCAAAGTCTAGATAGCAATGAAATAGTTATTGAATTATCATAACTATTAAAAATGAAACAATTATTCTCTCATTGAAGAAAAAGTATAATTGAGTTAAAAGACATCGAATGATAAATTAATAAAAAAAATTTCAGATCTATAAAGGAATTCTCAATAAAAACTCTATTTAATGCTCAATAAAGTTATATTGAATTAAGTCTTTTGATAAAGATTTGTTTCATCGCTCGAAAAGTACAGATTAATGGATTATAACATGTTTTTGCTTTGTATTTATTAATAGTTTTCATTATGTTTAAAGACGTTTTCGAAACATTTTTAAACTTCATATAATGCTAGAAATTTTTGCTGACATTTGATTTTTTTTTATTTTCTAAGAGAATGTTATCTCAAAGTATCGTTACTTTCTTGTTAAGAAATGCTTGAGAGCAAGGCTTGAAATAATTTTTTGAAAATAGTTTTGAAGTGATTGCTATTATTCCACTACTGACTAAAGGCTACTATTTTTAACTTTAGGTTTAAGGAGTTTTTTACTGGAATTTATAGATACTGTAATAATTCTAAAAAAATTTTGAAAAATTTATGATAAGAGCCATTAATTAAATAATTTTATTAAAAGAAAAAATGTCACAATACTTGTTCTAATCATTGAAAATTCAAATTACCAATAATTCAAAATTAATAAATACTAATTTAAATAAATAATTATAGTAATAAAATACCAAAATTCAAATTTTTAAACGTGTAACATATCATTTAAAAACTTTAATAAAAATAACTAATAATTTAATATAAGAATTTTCTTCCAAATGAGTCAATGAAAAAATTATTTTTGGAATTAAGAAATATAACAATTATTATTAAGTTTTCATCAAATTTTTTGATTTTTTTTAAAAATAATTAATAAATGCATTAATTTTATACTGAAAATTTTGAATTTCCTGAAAAGGTTCGAAAGTTTGATAAACTATTCCTGAAATAAATCAAAAATATTATTTTATGAATTTCAGGAAACAATTTTCCTAATAATTGCTTTTAAATTCATTTAAAAACTTTGAAAGAAACAAACGTGTGATAACAGTAAGAGACCCAAAATCATTGTCCATATTCATGAAAAAATCATCAATCATTTGAGCACTATATCTGAATACAGAAAATAAAGCCAATTTCCTGAACATAAGCCTTTTGACAATAGAGAATATTCCTAACAAATGCTCTATAAGTCTAATAACCCATAACTTCTCTATTGATAGAGAAGGAAAATGCGAAAAATCTACGATAACGAGTATTTATAACACTAACACTTTTGGAAACCCCTTTCATTAGCTATTATTTTCATATTTATATTGAATATATTCAATCCCATAATGCGTTTACTAAATAATTGAAGTCAAGGCCGATAATGATAGTGAAGGCGTGTATTAATGATATATTTATTAGAAAAGAAGGGCATATAAATAAATTATGGCTCAGATTTTCATACCAAAAGTCAACAAAAAATATTGTTTAATATACTAGTCGTTTAGATCTTGATATGCATGTAATCTATTTAATAACTTATTCATAAATATACGAGTTATTAGAGTTTAACATAATTATTATGCTTATCATGAATAGTATGACTTATTTTGTCGTAAATAAAAGTTTAGGAAAAATCATTTGAAAGTATTTTACTTTTTATTCAATGAATAACTGAAAATTGAATTTTTTTTCATAACGAGATATACTTTTCATTATTCAAAAATATGTTTTTATTAAAAATAATGTATTTTGCAATTCATAACTTCCAGGATATAAGCGATATGTTTGAAAAAGTTTTTATTATATAATACTTATTATCTTTGTATTCATAATCATTATTACATAAATATATTGAGGCTTTGAAATGATGTAATACTTATTCATTAAAATACAGTTAGTTTTATATTTTGATTAATAGTATTTGAGAATAGATATAAAAACTAAAACTCTTCAGAACTTCTATACTATAGATAGTATTCAATGAAACGGCAGCTGAAAAAAGTTTCTAATTTTGACTCTAAAGAGTTAGTCAAATATTATCACGTTTTCTAAAAGAGATTATCAATTATTTTATTGATTTTCTCTTTTCTGACAAATAATGATTAATTATATCAACGATAAGATTGAAAGAACAACTTTGTCATAATTTTCGAAGAAAAAAATTTCGAGTCACGCGATTCGGATTCACTTTTCACTTCATTATTATATTATACTATAATTAACTCATACTTTTAAAGCGATTCTCTATTACTTTTTGTATTATAAAAGCAGAGCTAAATAGGTTTCTAAATAATGGTTTTTTGATTGAATAACAGATTTGAATCAATTGATATTTTTGTCAACTATTTGTAATGAATTGAAAGGAGTTTTTCGTTATTGTAAAGGAAGGAAACCAAAGATTTTTAGTGAAAATTTTTTGGTTTAATGAATTTTTAGAAAGAACTTTTCAGATCAGGCCTAAGAATAAGTTTTTTGATGCCTTATTTAATTATAAGTGAATATTCATCATATTCATTGAATTTTAGCCATGAAAAAAAATTTTAGATTTTTTAACATTTCAATTTTGCTTCAAATATAAATTGAATTTGAAAGAAATTAAAAAAGAATTTTCGCTTAGATTTTTATTTTTCAAAAAGGATTCAATATTGAATGCACTACTTGTTAGATGACATCTAACATAAACTAAAAGAGTATGAGTACAGTATCGGAGTATGCAATAGATTTCAATTGTGTTTTTGATGAGACTTATGATCTTTTATGAAAAGCTTTATCTTTGAATCAAATGAAAACTCATTACAGGTATCGGAGATGTATGTTTTGATTTCAATTGAACAAATGAACAATATTGAACTTGCGGGCGAGTTCGAGGGGCTGGCTTTGAAGAGGCTTCGGGTTCGGGTGGTTTGGACAATGATCAAAAGATATGGGATTGTTCGGGCTGAAGATTTTAAGCTTTTGTGCAAGTCTAAAGGATAAGTTCCAAATAATTTCGAAAACTCAATCAATATACTGATATTATGCTTTCATAACACGAAAATATGAATATTAAAAAACAAACGCATTTCAATAGACTAATTAGTTTTCATAGATTCTAATTTGGATAAAGACTCAAAATTACAAGTCTTATCGCAATTAGTATTGAGTTCACTTGAACTGTACTGTAGTCGCGACTTTACTATAGAGTCAACAATAAAAATAAATGGACAAAATTCCAAAATATTTCCACAAATCTTAAATTCTCAAAGAAAATAAAAATAAAGTTATACCATATACTAATGGAGATTTATTTTCATTTTTATTTAGTAATAAAAAGCAGTTTTCAAACAATAATGACTCTGTTAAAAATGAAATTTCATAAAAGTTTTATTGCGTTTATATATATCCAGAATTAAAAATAGAATCTAATACTTAAAAACATAGAATATTCTTACATTGGATACACTGAAACCCTTATAAACTGAAACGTAGTATTAGTTGCCAAGAATAGCATTGGATATTAAATGCGGTCGAAATGCAAAAATTAGAGTGAATTATAAGATAAAAAAGAAAACCTGAAAGAACCTGAAGAAGAATATATGAAATTGTTGGCAATATTCCCATAGAGTGTTAGTTTATAAATAAATATTGTGTTCATTCGCTTTAAACAGTAATTGTTTTGATGTGTTATTCAGTTTTATTTATAAAATAAATAATTGTTGCTATTTTTCTGCATTTTTTATTCCTCTTATTTTTTAAGATCATCTGATGATTGATTTTATGGATATTTTTCACTTGTTTTGATTCATGTATTGAATAATTATTATAAAAAAAACTTTTCTGAATGCATATTAAAGCGAATTTTTAGGAAAATTCCGTTAATTGATTAAAAATTAATTCAAATCAAAGCTTTTAATTGCAATTTAATTATTGTTTTAAGACATTAAACAATGTTCTATATAAATAATGGATTATTTTTAATCTCCTGATCAATAATCAAAAATATTTAATTATTTTCACTGCATAAGTGAATGTGTAAATATTTCGAAAAATGATTGATTATCAGAATGAAAATATTTTTTAATAACTACTGATCTTAAGCTTGACTATAATTGGATAAGAATAATAATTTTAAGCAACAATTAAGACATAAAAAATCTTATTCTCGGATCATATCTTTTAAGCTTAACTTCTATTAAAATGTTTTTAAAGTTTTTATAACTCTAACAACGGAATGAAAAAAATTTAAGTTAATGTTCACTTCAATGTCTTCATAAAGGAATGAGTTTTAAATATAGAAAAAAAGAAAATTGAATAATTCATGCTTTAAAGTATAAATAAATTGATTCTTTTTAATGAAGCTATCGTTATAAATAAGACATAATTGAATGATAAATCGCGTGACTCAATGAAATTGTTGAGTCTCTCAATATTTCAAGTGTTTCTAATTTTAATTTTCTTTCTAAGTTAAACTTATTTGACTCAAAGTATTCAATCTGACAAAATTAATTGATAATTATATTTAAAGTTTATGAAGTTTCGTAACTCTCAACAATTGAAAAGATAACTGAATTTAAATTTCAATTGAGAATCAGAACTGAAATGACTGAAAACTTCTTTAAGAGAAACACTATTAAGAGAAACACTAAAAGTCGATTAAAAAGTTGGAAACGAAAAAAAAATAACACAAAAATCATCTAACAATTCAAATAAATTATAAGCAAATAAGCAAACAGTCAAAGATTGAAATAATAAATTAAAATAAAAGACTAGATCATCAAAAAAATTATAAATAATCAACTTTTGAAAGTTAAAAAAAATTTAAACGAAACATCAGAAAATTTTCAAATGAACTCAAATAGTTGATAGTTTTTGAGGAGAGCATGTATTTTGAAAATATTTTTGACACTAAGTTGTTCTTCAAATGTTAAATAAGTTTAACTCTTAAGCCTTAATATAAAGTTTCATTTGTATGAGAATTATGAATTAAAATTAAATCCAAGCACTTTTAACTATTTAGAAATTCTTCTCTAAGGACATAAATAATTAAAATGCTAAAAAAGTTATTGAGATATAATTAAATAAAAGAATAAAACTGAATTTGAAGCATGTTTTTTGATAATAGACAATCAGATATTGTGAAAATGATAGCATTTATCTTGATTTATACTTAAATGAATTATAATTATAAATGAAATTTGACAAAGTCTAAAGAGAGTTTAGTAAACTGTGAAGATAGAATACTTTGTATATGTTATATAGTTAAATGAATAGCTAGTTACAGACCAGGGGCATACAGTCCCAGTGTGTTGTGTGTCCACTTGCAAGTGATGCAATTGTCGTTACGTCCGACGAACGGTAATTATTTGCCGAAGAAGTGGTCACCACAACCATTAGCTGTGATCAGGCGATAATAAATGACTTATATGATGATGCCTTTTGCCATTGAGCACAAGCACCAGTCTATTAGATAAATATGAAGTCAACTATATTTTTATTTCTATAATAATAACAATAATAATAATAAGGCTGAAGTTTTATGCTTCGGTATCGCTTTATAGATAGTTTTAGAGAATTTGATAAAAAGTTTAGGAATACTGACAAACTATTCGCTGTTTGAATGGAAAAAAAATTGCTCGACTGTTATAAAAAGAGCTCAACGCCAAAGAGGTGGCGATTTTCACGCAACAGAAATTGTAAATTTGTTGACTAAATAGAGGGAAAGAGAGGGATTTGGGATTGAGTTTAGAGAACAGTCAAACAAGAAGTGAGAGAGAGAGAGAGAGAGAGAGAGAGAGAGAGAGAGAGAGAGAGACTGCGATAGTTGAGAGAAAAAACTTTTTCCGATGTTAAAGCTCTAAACCTTTTGTTTGAAACACATCAATGAGTTCTGCAAACTCTATGACGAAAAATATTCAGCCAACGCAACAATAATAAAGAGTATTCAATGATATTTTTGAAGTTTAATTGAAAATAAGAGCAAAAAATAGCTTAACTTCTTATTAAAAGATAGTTTAACAAACTTTTATTGTGTTTCATAAACACAAACAATTAATTTTTTTTGTCGATTCAATTGATTACTAGAAATTTAGCATTAGTTATGAGTTGAGTGAATCTGATGTTAAGATTACTTCACGGATAAAAACTTTGATTTAACAAATATGAGGACTAAAAAGGATTGAAAGCATTTATGGTTAAAAAAGTTTAGACAGAATTTAGAAACCTTAAGCTTTGAGCTGCGCATAGACTCAAAAATTCTATAAAAATTGAGAAATAGTGAAAAAATATGTATTATTAGTGATAAATAATAATAAGGGGAAAAAATGAAAGAGCGGTTCAGAAAAATTGGATAATAAACACATCCCATAAATACGTTTATGTGTTTGTGTTTATGAGACATAATTTGTCAAACAGTATATAATATAGAATTCATGACAACAAACGGTAAGTCATATAAGATATTCAGCGCTTCAATAGAAAGAAAAGTTTTTTTAATACAATGAAAATAGTTTATAAGCTTTTTCTCATGTGTTAAATATATTGATATAAAATGACACGCCTTTAAGATATTGAATGCAAATACAAAAAGGGATAAATTATTTTTTTGTGTGAACATAGATTTTTTTTATCTATAAATGAATACTTAATGCATAAAAGGTTTGACGCATTTTTGCTCTCAATTTTTCACTTAGTTTTCTGTTCATTCATAACTCATGGCTAAAAAGATTTTTCTCCTATTATTTGAAAAATAATATAATAAAAATCATTTATATTTTTTCATTGAAATATGAGATGATGAATAAAGTTTTTTCATGGGTTGTTCAGCAGGTCTGTTAGTGAGAGCTCGAGCTATGAAAAGTGATTTTGGTAAATAACAAATGATGTTTTCAGTGAACATCATTTGCATAAATAACAGTCGAGTCAATAGGCTTTAGAAAGACAGCTATTTGTCTGAAACAATCTGCTTATGATAACAATACTTCTGAATTTTTTTCTGAACATTATAAAAAGTATTTTCAACTTTCAAAGTGAGAATTCGTAAGAATAAAAAAGTTTGAATAAGAATTTCAGCAAAATTATTAATTTTAAATGCATTTTCAGAGTGCTCAACACGAAAAATAAGAATCTATAACCAATTTCTATTAAAAAAAATTAATTAGATTTTTAAACAAAGGAAAACAATTTTCAACGAATCATAAACTCCTGATTTTTTCAGAATGCATATTATATACGATTTCGTGAAATCTATTTAAAACTAAAATCCCTGTAAAAATACATCAATAGTTGTCATATTCAGAGACCTATTCCTCGCCCACAATAAGCTCTATTTTATTTTTAGTGTTAAAAGGAGTGACACTTTCTTTACGATCTTTTGAGGCCTCATAAGGTCTTCGCTAATTATAAATAGCGAAAAAAGAATCACAAAAAGTGTCTTTAATTTTGATAGATTGAGAAACATGAAAAATAATTATTAAGCTAAAGACAAATTATATTAAATGACAGTTTTCTGCAAAACGAACGACTATTGCGAAAGAATAAATTGATTGATTGTTGAAATAATAGTAAAATGCATTCAGATTTGAATAATTTTCGAATTATTCTTAAGCATTTTTTAATATAGCTTCAGATATTTGTTTTGAAAGTACTTTAATTTTTAGGTTAATGTTAAGAGAATTAAATGTTATAGATTTTTGTAGGCGTTAACTATCAGTTTCAAGATTTAAGGCTTCTGGTCATAAGTCTATAGTGATAATTGAGAAGTTGTGGTTGAGTTCTAAGATAGGCTTCTGGTCATAATTAAAAGGAAAATTTTTTCGACCCATTTTAAGAAAACTTAAAATCTTGACAATCAATCCCTCATTTTATTGGTTATTTTCACTCTCAATATACTACGGAAACAATTCGAAAATATTATGTTCATAAAAATAAAATAAAAATGTTTTGTTACAAAAAATGTTTTAAGGTGTAAATCTCTTCATTTATTGAGTGTTCCTGCAGAACATGCTCCGCGCGTCATTTGGGCTTTGCTTAACTTACATGACCTTAATAGTGAATAATTATTTAAAATAGATTCAGTTAGTGTCATAGGAAAGTGTCATAGGAATGGGACCTAAAAGTTTTGTTCTCAGGTTGATCTCTCATGCCTTAGAACAATGATTGGCAAGTGGGGGCCGAAGCATTCCATTTAAAAATGTTTTATGTTCTTTCTAAACATTTCAAATTGAGGATTTTTTCAGCCTTTCTTACTTGTTAGCAGTAATTATAAGAATTAGAGCTCAAATTAGAGTTAAAATTCAGCTGGAAAATAGAATTTGCTGATAGTTTTCTCTTCGGCGTCCCTCTAGTTGGAGTTTTCGGGCCTTATATTTGAAATATGTTGAAAATCCCGTGCTAATTAACCTTAGTGATACAGAAATTATGACTAGAAAACTTATGACTGGCTGCCGTACCCCTAATTTCAATGCTGTTCAACAAAGGCTTATCATGTGTTTATTCAAAATAATCTGGAAAAATTCGAATTATCTGCAAAAATGATTTCAATAAAGAGTTTATCTTCACTTTAAGGATATGAATAATGCATAGGTCACAAACCCAACGATTACGTAAAAGTTAAAAGCGCTGAAAGTTATTATTTGAACGAAAAATCAGAATATTTTTAGTTTTCTTAACGAATTGAAAGTTTTAGTCTCCAGAAAATTTTGAAAATATGTTTTCGATCGAATTTTTTAAAAGTTTTATTGTATTCAATTTTCTTAAAAATCATAATATTTTTGTTATGACTCATAATGAAAACTAATATCAAATTAATGGCGAAATTCCTCAATCGCTATCTTTTATTTCTGAAGTGATTCTGATTGAGTCATAAATATTTCTCAACACAAGAACAGAATATAAGATAATTTATAAAGAATGAGTAAAGTTTTACAAAATAAGAAAAAATGAATAAAATTGATAAGAATTTAAAACTAATAAAACAATAAAGAATAAGTTTTAAAACTTAGACATTAATCAAAATAACTCATTGAATTTGATGATTAATAAATTAAATTTTCATTAAGCATGACTTTATCTGAAAATGTATTTTCTACTGATAATTAAGAAGGATATCATATGAAAAAACCACGTATTGAAGCAAAGTTTAAGGTCATTACAAAAAGTATAAGATCTTATTATTATGTATAATGCATTATATCTTTGGGTTCAGAAAATTCCATAATAATAACGATAACCGTGAAATCGGCCTCGAATTAAAAGTTACTGATATTTATTGATTATTAACATTAGTATAACTATTAGTAAATAACGCAATTAAATGATGAATTTAGATAATTAGCTGACGTTTTTGTCTCAGATCATTTGCCGAAAACTTTATTATAGGATTAAATTTTTTAGTTTTCAGATTAGGATAAAGTTATTAATTAATATTAGTGTAAGTATTAGTAAATAACGTAATTAAGCGATTAAATTATTAATTTAGATAATTAGCTGACTTTTTTTGTCTAAGAACATGTGCCGAAGGATTATATTTTCTGGTTTTCAAAAAAGAGAAAAAACTTTTTAAAAGTTGACTTTGAATGGCTTGAAATTCAATCGATCATAATTTGAATCGCATTGAAAGTCAAATTTTCACACAAGAAAAAATTATTGCTTAAAGAATTTTGATTTTTATGAAACTTTTTCCCTTATTATGAACAAGTTTTTTTGAAAATTGAATTAAATTGCATTTAAGGTTATTTTATTAATAAAATATTCATAAATCAAACTCTTAGTCAAATAAAAATTTTATATAACCTTAATTACGATTCATTTATGAAATTATTTGATAACAATTTGAATTATTTATCAATCAATTTATATAAATATTCTGAAGTTTGAAAAGAAAATCTGTTTTTCATTCCAGAACTTATTATTTGAATTTTTTTATTTTGATTTTTTCATTTAAATGTTTTTCAAAATTTGGCATAAAGTCTATCGAATGAATTGAGACAAAAGTTTATAAATCATTTGAAATGAATTCATTTTATACTGAAAATCAAGTAATAATTAATGGAGAAAAATTTTCAACTAATTCTGAGAAAAAATAATTAAAGGATTGAAATATTTAGATGAATAAGACTTAAGACAAAGACGGAAATGAAACATCTTTTGAATAAATTGAGAAAAGCTGAATATTAATCACTTTTCTTGTTTAAAAATAGTATAACTGCTGACTATTTTATAATTTTAGAAAGACTTTCACTCTTCTTTCGAAATACTTTTTCCTCAGTATTATCTCAATGAAAAAAATTTTAAAAAATCAAAGCCTGGAATAAACTGATTCTTAGCAGATATTCAAATAAGTGGTTAATAATGAAGATAATCATATGAAAAAATAAGTTTAAAAACTTTCTCTCTTTTAACTCATTTATATTTTTGGATAATGAAAAACATTTATGAAGAAAGAGTAGAAAAATTAATAATTCTTCGCATGTGTTTAGATACCAAAAGCGATAATAATACGGAATATAAGTATTTATAAATATATTTCACAATTTTTATGCATTTGAAGTATTTTTAATGATAATAAATATCATTGAACTGAAGGTTAAGGAATTTTAAAGTTTAGGAAAACGTGTAGTGGAAGTCCTTTTCATTGCCAATAATGAAAGTGCTATAAGTTTTGAGTTAATAGAGTTTGAAAACATATTGAGTATATTTGAAAGATAGAAAAAATAATTCATTATTGAACAGAAAATAAGATCTTTCTTCAGATATGAAAGTGTTTTTTTGCAAAGAAAAATCATTTTTAAAGTCTTAAAAATAGATTCTTTGATGATTAAGACAGAAATAAGTCATATTTAATGTGACGATCAGTTAAGAAATTTTTAGAATAATTAAATACTTTTCTAAAAATAATTCATTGCTTAAGAACAGAAAAGTTTATAGAAGTTAATATTCAAGAGATTTTCCACGTTTTCAAAAAACAATACTAATGTTTCTGAGAAAATATTGTTATTTATACGAAAAAAATATTATTTTAATGAAAACTAATAAATATTGAAAATTTATTACCAAAAGCCTAAAGATAATAAACACGTGAAAACAATTTTATAAACAAAGAGTTAATAAAATAGCTTCTGTTTTATAATAAATAAATAGATAAGAATTGAAAATAATATAGAGTAAAAAATCTTATTGAATCAAAAAAGAAAAAAAAATCAGAGGAAAAAACTTATCAAACTTAGTATTATTTCAAAAATTGAATGTGACTTAAATGATAGACAGCTTAGAATCGAGTGTCAGAGCTTTTAATGTCATTCATCCGACTGATGATGAGTGAGAAAAAGGTAAGGATTTTATGTCCAAATAAATATTAAATCAAATGAACTCTGAAAATGGTAACAGAAATAGCTATGATCTCAATATCTTAATAGAGAAGTGAGACTGAGAGTGAGCTATGGGTAAAGAGAAAGTTCATTTGCAAATAAGTTTAGTGATAGAGGACATGATACTATTTTTGGGTACGACATACACACCAACCCATCATTTTAGAGCATAGACTCAAAGACAACATCAAAACCTTGCTTTGGTTTCAAATTTTTTTCCTTACACTATATCTAATGCTTAAAAATATGAGAAAATTTTGAATCTAATAGTTTTCAGACATTATTTCAAAGAAAATATTTCTCATTCTCTGTCAGAATATTCTCATTTTATTCGAAAAATATTTGTTTTCAGATTAATTTTTGCATCTTTTTGGAAATATTTTTAAAAATTAGTTTCTTTTTAAAGTTATAATTGTTTTGAATGATATTTACTTTAGTTGAAAACTAACGAGAATTGCATTTAAACTTTTGAATTCACCTTAAGTTTAGTTTTCAGTTAACTCTCGAAAATAGAGATAACGTTCAGAATATTCTATATTTAAATGTTAACTATAAATAGGTTTAGAAAAAAAATCTCACGTCATGACTGAAAATGCAACTCATGTACTAAAATGAGTGAAATTTCTATCATTCGTCTCTTTCTCTCTTATCTCTAACCAGAAAAGACGAAATTATTTTTTCAAATTAGCTTCTCTTTAAAGTTAATTTAATTCTATTCATGAATATTCTTGAAGAATATCATTTGAATCAATGATTTAAACTTCAGAAATTTGAAGGAAATCAACAAAAGATTAATTATTAATCTAATGATTACTCAGAATTTTAACTTAGATTTTAGAGGCTCTGAATTTTCGAATGAATTCCTAATGAATTAAAAATATATATAATTTAATGAATTTAAGATTGATTTAAAATTTTACTGATCTTCAGATAAAATTTTCAACAAATTCAACCTTTAAAATAACTTAAACTTAATTTCAATAAAAAACTCATTATTCATATGAATCACTATTTATTTCCAGACAAGACAGAAAACAAATGATATAACTCTTTAAATAATTTCCAGAAAAAAGTGAAACTGATTTCCAAAAAAATTAGAAAATTATTTATGAAACAGAAGTTGCTCTTCGATTGCAGTTTAAAACTTTCAATGATTTAAAAAATTACTTAAAAAGATAATGAAATGATAAATTGTTATTAAGTTGAAGAGATTTCTGGTATAAGTTTTTAACCTTCAAATCAAGCGATAGTTTTTTGCTAAGGAATTAATTAATTTGTCAAATGTTTGATATGTAGGCAACAAATCATTACTAATGAATGCGTTTTTGCCTAAAGGGTAATGATTGCGAAGTTATAAAGAATTTTTTAATATAAAAAATGATAACTCTATCAAAACATTATAAAAAGATGACTAAGAATTAAAATTTTTAGAAACATGTGAGAAAAGTATAAAATTCTGTTTATGTAGAAAATCGAAAAATAAAATTTTCTTCTAATCTTATTCTCTATCGAAATAAAGGTTAAGCTTACTCTCAATAAATACATATTCAATGAGCTTGAAGAGAGATAAATACATATTATGTCGTAATTCAATACGTTTATAATTAGTATTAACGAAAACTCATGTGCAAAAAACTTTCTTTTTCAAAAAAAATGATATCGTCAATCATTTTAATCACCAGAAATTTCATTACAAGGTCTCTAAATTTTTGTTACGGATTTTTTTTTCTCAAAACTTCTAGTATTGAATTCTCTATCAAAGCATAATTACAAGTAAATAATGTTCGTGTCCTTTGATTTCAGATGAATTTTCGTTAAGAAAAAAAATTTCTAAATGAAATATGTCTTCAAGTTTAATGTCAATTATTTTTCAATAAAATCTTTGTTTTTAGAAATCAAAACTTATTATCAATTTATGGTTAAAATTCTTGTTTCAAAATTAATTTCTATAAAACTAAAGTTTTTGTTTTTCCTGAACTTTATAACGAGAATTGACTGCTTATAAATAGATAAGTTATTTTCATAACGGTTAGGATTCTTAAGTGAATTATAATTTATAAATCTTGGGCTTGATATGAAATCTCGTGATCGCTTTCAACACAATTGCTCTTTCCTATGAAAATATTCCTCTGTTGTAACAAATATATAGATATGAAAATAGCATTAAATATAGGGAACGGACTTTTAGGTCCTAAGATTTGTGTTTAGCCGACTTGGAAGTATTTAAAATATAGCTGAAAACCCCTTAAAAAGGCTGAAAAATGCTTTTTAGGCCAGAAAAGTGAGTACTTTCTTTTAATAAAAACAACGGAATTTAGACCAATTTATAAGATACAGTTTTTCAAAATATATTTTCAAGAATCCATAGATTAAAAATAATTATTTTCTATTATATATCAAATTTTATTTTGTTAAAGATGATTTTCAGCTAAAAAAGAGCATAAAAGGCTATTAACTTTCGAATAGTCTCTAACCCTCCAAAAGTTCGTTTTAGGCTTTTTCAAGTTAATGATTTAATTTTTAAATGAGTTTAAATCAAATTATTTTTATGTGTTTCGAACTCATATTTAAGTCTCAATCAAATCAAGTGACAAATGAAGAAAAGGCACTTTTATCCTGGCCTTAATAATATCTAATCAAAAGCAAAATAATTCATAGGGTTTATCCAATTAGAAAATTAATTAATTAATTAATTTAGAAAACCCCCATTTTTAAGGCTATATTTCGATTGAAGAGAAGATTTCAAATGAAAGCTAATTTTTATCAGATTTGACCATAAGGTATATTCAATTTTCATTGAATTGAAATAGTTTTAAGGAAAGCGAATGAAAGCTTTTAGCAATTAATGACCTTTAATTCAAATATTATAATATGATCTGCCGTTATAGTGAAAAATGGTTTTTATTTTTGTTTTGTGTTCAAGTCATGAAAATGTAAATGTATTAAATAGACTCATATGAGAAGGCCTTCAGAGCTGATTAAAATATAATCAATAGATAAAGTAGAAAGAGAAAAGTTTCTGATGATATGCGTTAAGGAAATTAATTGAATTCAATGTTAACGACTGTAAACAACTGAAAACATGTGATTTTCATAATACGTCAAAAAAAGTTATTCCTATGTTTGGATTTATGGATTCGGACATAAATTAATTTTTTTAACTAATAGATTGATTATGAGTATGAAAAAAAATCTGAAAATATTATATTTTATTTTAGCTGAACTTTCGAAAAATGCCTGAAATTTCAATTCTAAAATTTTAGACATTTTTGAACAATTCTAATCGAAAAATAATCTAAAAAGTTCTTTATTTTTTCAATAACTCCAATGATTCGAAAATAAAAAATCAAATTTCTTGTTAATGTTTGGTTTTTGACTAATACTGGTTTTTTCGAATTTAGGAAGTTTGTGAACCGAATACTGAATATTTAGTATTTATTTGAGAATTGAATAACCACTTATATAATACTTTTATTTAATGTACGGAAAATAAAAGATACCATATCTTTAGCACTAGAAATGCATTTCATTTCATGCATTGATTTGAATTCATAAGCATTGTTAATATGTTTCATTCATATTATTTTTTATATCTTTCAACATTTATGGCGAATTGAAAAACATTTGCTATCATTAAAAAAGATACAAAATTCGAACTGATAAACTGTTTATTAGAAAGTTTTAACTAATTAAATTGTTATTGATTAGCAATTAGGTTACGAAACTCTCAGCCTTCGATAACCAATCATATAAATTAAATATTTATCAAGAGTTATTTACTTGAAAATCAACCCTTTCACAAATGTTCTTTTGATAATAAATTGCATTTTAATTAATTTGAATTATAGAATATTTTGAAGATAAGAAACTAATAAAATTTAAATTATGAAGCAATATAAACATAATTTGGTCAATAACATTATAGACTGAAAATATCAAACTTATAATTCACTTTAAGTTCTAATTGTGAAGTGAAAATACACTATTTTTGTAAAAATGCGCGCGAATCAAACTATTTAAGGCTTCGAAGCTCCCACAAATATTGATGCAACTTTAAATTGAAGTTATATTTAGCAGTTTAATTTTATTATCAAATCATTTTAAATCTCAAATGATTCATCTTATTTCAATTTTGCATTCAATTTAAACATTTGAAACATAAATTTAAAAATGAATATGTCAAATGTTTGATAATAGGTTTCAATATATCTATGCAGAACCATACGAAAAATTAAGCTGATTTGAATTGATTTAGAAATTTTCAGACAACGAGAGACAAAAAATATTGAGATATTGGGATCATTTCAATATATGTTGCGTTTCAAAATGACTCAAATAACAATGTTGTATTTCATATTGTCGCGATTCAAAATGTCTTAACCCTGTTATTATACCCATTTCTCTGATTCGCGATAAGGTTATCAGATTTATTATGAATTTTAAATATTGTATTATAAAGTTACGGCGTTTTTATTGAATTAAACATTCATTGAATAAGCTTAAGTTATTTACTATTTCTAAAAATTATAATCATTCCTTCAAATGTGACACAGAATCAGTTAATTAAGAAAGGGTTTCGACATTTAGAAATACGATATTTCAAAATGCAACATAACGAGGTGTTACCTATAAAATAACAGTTTTAGGCTTAAGATTGCTTTATTTATTGGATATTAATTCAAAAAAGTTAAATGAGTTGAAGAGAATAGTTTTCAGGAAATAATGATATTCATATTTCATGCAAATTGTAAGTGCATTTGAGGAGCAATAGAAAAATAGCTATTATAAGTAGGTTCTTAAGAGAATCTTATTATTATTAATTTCTAAATATAGTTTTTGTTATAATAAATTTGGTTTATTTTCTTTCTCACACTCATGCATGTATTTTCCCCTTAGGATAATGAAAAGTAAAAATAAAATTAAGAAAATTATGAAATCCGGATCAAAAGTTAAAAGTTCACCACTAGAGTGATGACAAATGCTTTTAAATTTTGAGATGTTTCTCATGTTTTCGGTTTAAACAATCGAAATTATTATATTATTTTGCCAGAATATTAACCGAATATTCATTATTTACGGAAAATCATAAAAGTTTTGCTACTTTTCTACTCAAATATAACTTATTCAAAAATATAAAAAAAATTCTTTAACAATTAATGATCATAAGTAAAAAACTTTCAGCCAATATTTTAAATACTAAATGAGTTTTTTCTTCATAAAAGTATTGAAACATATTATGCTACCGAAAACTCATATATTTTTTGATTATTATCGAGAAGAAAAAGTTTTGAATACTATGAGTAGAGAGTAATGGCTATAAATAAATGTTTAAAAGTAACGTAATATTGCGCTCGCATTTAAAAAATATAAGTAACTGAAAAGTTAACCTCAATTATTATCCTTAAAACGCAATTTCGCTTGATTTTCAAGAGTATTGTTTAGCAGTTATTTCAAAGAATAAGAATTAGACTAAAATAATTCATTTTAAATAAGAGTCCATCAAAAGCTACTTCAAGGTTTTTCAATTGGATCATAAATTATAGCGTTTTTAAATATACTTTTCTTATTAAATTAGCTTCAAAAGCAATTTTTGTTTACAAAAAGCATCTCCTTAACTGCGTAGTTATTGAGTCTCATGATTTCAATTTATTCTGAATATTCAGAAATTTTTATTTTTTGAAAACCTCTTATGTTTGAAGATTAAGTTTTTTCATTATTTGAATCCAAGATTCAATTATTACTCTTGAAAAAGTTCGATTTGGTTAAATCAAATGAAATCCTTAGGAGTTTTTCTTTTATAAAATGATAAAAAATGATTTTATCTCAAAGTTTTAATGAAAAAAAAAAATTAGAGATAAGATTCTTTAATTATGAATGATTATGATTAAGTATTGAATTAATCCAACTTTCAAGTGAATAATTCAATGTTTTTAAAATTCATAGAACTTATGCAAAAACTTGTAAATGACTCAAAGCTTGAAATAGAATAAAAACATTCTGTTGATTAAATCTCAGGAGAAACTTATTTTTGGGAATTTCTTAATGACTCAAAAATTATTATTCAAAAAAGAATAATTACTTTAATATTGAAAATTTTCATAGAATATAATCTGTTTCAGAGAACAAGTTCAAAAAATCTGATGATTAAAAGTCAAAATTAAAAAAAATTCTGATAATAAATTGTTTTATTACGCATGGAATGCATATAAAACGTAATTTGAATATAAATGAGCTCTCATTAAAATATGTATGGGATGGAAAAAAGAGAAAAAATTTCATCACATTTTTATCATGTGTTCAAATTAGTTATGGGTAAACATATAGTGTCAAAAAGATTTTTTCAAAAAACAGAATTACCAAAAACAGATGTGTTTAAATTGGAAAACTTTTTTAAATTAATAAAAGCCAGATTCAATTTTTTCAACCCGAGTATTATTTAAAAGTTCATTAAAAACGAAAAAAATTTATTTCAATAAATTTTTTGAACTATTTAACAATATGTCAATGGGTTAATAGAAAATTAGATAACAAAAAGACTGAATTTTTGTCTCATTCCTGCTTTTTATTAAAGCTAAACATTAAAATACTTGTTAATAAAACAGGTTTTAAACTGAAAATAATTTTTTTTGTTCAATTAGAAGAATAATTATAAGTTTATGTGACATGTAATAAAAAGGGAAGTTTTCATGAGTTGTGGCATTCAAGAAAATAGATTATGATTGAGAAAAAACGGTAAGTGATGGCACTCACGAGAGTTATTGCTATCAATTTTTGCGATTGAAGTGCAAAGAGTTTGAATTGATTAGGACTAGAAGTAAAAGCCTCTAAAACAAGAACCTAATCAAGGATTCTCATGTTGAAATCCAAGGCCATTAAATAGTATTACATTCTTATAGTGAATGTTAAGGGAATTCCCAAAAATACATATAAAACCCGTTAATACTATAGGAATTACTTATAACACAAGGCGGTAGTAAAATATTTTTTTTCATTGCTTTACTATTTATGACTTTCAGTCACCAAAATTTTTATACTAACGACAGAATCTTTTAATTAATTCAACACTAATTATTCATTTCCTGAGTTTTGTCACTTTTGTAGGAAAGAAAATTATTAATAGCGTTGTATCACTTATTGATTTTAGAAATTTTAAACTTAAGGAAGACTTGTGTAAAACTTTTTCGAATTCAATTACAGGAACTCAGAAATGTAAACATTGAATAAAGAGTTTTTAATAGAAAATTATTGGCTCTGATGTCCAAATACTTGTATTTTAGGTGATAATGAACTTAATGTTTGCCATAACAGTAATCATAATAATAATAGAAAAAATATTGGGCTATAACTCAATTGGCAGAGAACCCAATTATATCATTGACAGTGAAAACAATTAATTAAAGTTCATTTTTTGAACTTGATTTTTATCATCTAATGATTTATTTTGTGGGAAAACTTTTTTCATGCCATTGAATATTTATTTCATTGTAGACTTGCTGAGAATTTTATTATATTATTTGTTTTAAAATGTTTTATAGTTGTGAAGAATTTTTTTCTTCTTCAAACTTTACAAATAATTTTCTAATCATCAACTTTTTTGAAATTTTGAATAAATTCTTCGAAACATTTTAATTTATTTTTTTGAATATTTATGATGAAAGTTCGAATAATTTTGCCTTTTGAATATAAATTAATTGGTTATTATTCTGAAGTTTTCGCAATATGTTATGTTAGGTTAACTTATTTTTAACAAAATTGTAATTTTTTTCGTCAATAGTCTTGAAATAAATAAATTATTTCACAACAAATAAAAACATAAATCTTTCAATAAAGGGGAAAATTATATTTTTCAAGTTCAACAAAATGCTACTTTTGAAAATATTTGGAGAATTTCTGCTCAATTTTTTTGTAGCCTTTTCAATATTCATGATTTTAATCATCAATTCGAGTGCAAAAATGCGAATAAAATTCAATTTTCAAATAAATATTTCAAGGTTTAAAAATAATAAAGAAAATTAGAACCAATAGAACTTTTTCCACATTTTATTCAAAGTTCCCACAAAAATATAATGTTCAAAGTTTTTGAATAACGTGTTTGTAATGAACAAAATTGAAACTTAAATAATTTAAAACATAATAAGTCAGTCATATGTTTAATTGAGAGATAATATAATGAGAAAAAAATTTTATTTTGTAATCGACTTGAAAATTATCATTCAATTAATTACTTAATTAATCGCGAAATAAAATTTTTTCAAAACAAGTATAAAAAAGTTTGCAAAAAAGTGCGATAATTTTCGATAGTATAATAAAATGATAAATAAAACCATAGGAATAAAAGATCATAATAACAATGTTAAAAATACATACCATTATTAAAATATTTAATAAAATTAATGCTCATAATTGTGTCTCACTTTATGGCAGCCAAATGTGCAAAAATATAATGCTATTATTGTGAGAGTGAGAGAGAGTTAGAGGAGAAATAAAAAACCATTTAATAAATTATAGCACATATGAAATAATGAACACAATAACAACACATTCAATTACAATAAAGATCTCGAATGACAATAAAATTATATAATTTTTATATAGACTAGTATTTAAAAAATATTTTTAAATGTTAAAAGACTTCTGAAGATATGGTTAAATTTTCTCCCTTTTTTATATTATTAGTTAACAGTTTTGAAACACTCACTAATTTTTAGGCGTATTTTATTTGAGTTGTTGTATTCGTTCGGCACTAACGGTATATCAATAGGAATTTTTTACAGTTATATAAACTTTTTTGTTTCTTTTTAAGTATAATATTTAATAACTTTATTTTTCTAACAATAGTATCACTTGTCATACAAAAGCACACAAATAATAAGGTATTTATTTTCAAACTTGATATTCAAATTTCGAACCAAAATTTTTTTATCGAACAGTGTCTGAAAAAACTTAACTTTTGATTACTTATGAAACTATTGAGAAAATAACTAGATTTTAATTTCCAATAAATAACTGTACATTCATTAATAAAGTAGCACTTTTTCAAAAGTTTTTAAATATTTTATAAAATCATTCAATAATATAAACAAAAATTCAAAATTGCATTCAAAATAGAAGAGAAAACTTTGAGGCCTCAATTAAATAGATTAAAAAAGATTACAGTAGTTTTCATACATATAATTAATAGATGGATAGCATTATCAAAATAAAGTTCAAAAAATTATCATCTTTTAAAGTTCTTAAAACTGAATAATAATAATATCAAAAAAATCAGGTGAAAATGTTATGTATGCTTAACAGTTATCAAGCATTTTAACTGTAAAATATCGTAAATATTATTCTCTCTCAGTTTTCTCTTCACTCTCTCAGTCTATTTTCACTCTAATCGCTTCACCACTAGTACTATTGCTATTCCCCAAGTCTTATCTCAAAGCAGTGCCTTTTCTCTATAGCTATGTTCAGTTATAATTCCTCTCAATGTATTTGTGCGCCATTGATATGAGATCTCAGCCCACTTTTGTAAACGCAATTCTTCTAAAAACTCTCTCTCCTATTAAATACTTGTGTACTAATAATAATACTACTACTCATAAATTTTGCGCACATGTGCTCTTTCAGTCTCTATATTTCTCCCTTTTAACATAGCTACTTTATTCTAAATAAGGGATTCCCAATTTACAGGTTAACCAACTTATTGTAAACATATAAATATGCGCTCACTCGATCAATATCTAAAATATATTTATTTTTCTTACCTATGTTTGAAAACTTTTCTGCACAATTTAATTGTTCGAATTTTAAAATCGTTGTGATTTACAAATTAATCAAAATAGAACTGAATGTGCAGAACATATAAAGTTTAAATATTTCGCAAACTATTTTATATTATGATGAAAAAAGTAAAAAAAATAATTAAAAATCTAGTTTTGAACTGAGCTTTACTTAAATTTTCATTTTGATTTGCGATTCAAATTCTTGCAGTAATTTTTTATTTCAAGGATTAGTTGAATTTCATTAATTTAAATGGATTTTTCTGTAGGATTTTTTTTTCACAATGCGCTTATGTCGAGATCTGGTATCTAAATATAACATCAATTTTTTCAGTATTTATTATTAAAAGCATAACATATGTCGACAATATGTTACGCAATTTTAATACGCAATACAATATAGCGCACAATTTAACAAAATTTATTAGATTTTTCTTATCCAGGCTTAAGCTTAAATTTTTATAAGTATTTTTATATTCATTCAAATATTTCAGGTTTTCAGTTCTGGAATATTCTCCGAAAATAACGATACTTAAAAATATTTAAATTTTTATTCAAGCATCAAAATTTCAGAATATTTTCCAAAGATTATATTTCAGTAAGTTATAAATGAGCAGTATTTTGAAGTACAGATTATTCTTATTTAAATTTTTCTGTGTAATTGAAGATTAGATGCAATTTGAATAGACCATAGAATTTATTTGTAGTTTAAGGCATTATTATAAAGACAATTAATCTTGCTCTCCATCAGTTGCATTATTTTTTTCAATGCATTGCTGAAATTTTCACAATTCTTTTTACGAAAGAATTTCTAATTATAGGATCAGTAATTATTAAGTTCTTATGGCCTCAAAAAGAAAAACTACTGACTTGTGTTTATAATTTTTGAATTCCTGTATGGATTCCTGATATTGTTGTAAGTGTAATAAATTTTTGAAATTTATATTCATAAATGTTTTCGTGACACTGTCGAAATTTATTAAGTCAAATAATGATATGTTCAAAAAGCTATTTAATTTTACATATGTGTGAATACATATCCAATTGCAATACAACCAGTTATAAACATTCAGTCATTTTTAGAGGGGATAGAATTTTCACATATTTTTCAAAAAATTTATCAACCAATGTTTATCGGGAAAAATTCAATAAAGAAGAAATATTTTACATGTATTTTGAAGGATGTAAAATAATACCTAACAAAAGAATACTCAGTTAACTCACTATTCAAAATACATACAAAATGTTTTTTCATTAGCGAATTTTTTTCCGATAAACATTGATATAACTTATAAGACTAAATTAATTATCAATAAATTGCATTCAATTTATCTTAATTAATATTCGATTTTTTTCAATTTATTTATTAATACTTGAGATCAACTTTATGAGTTATTAATTTATGTGAGTTTGCGCTCAAACTTTTATAGGATGTCTTAACAAAAAATTTTTAAGCGTTTTTGTTACTTTCGGATTTGTTTTTACACATATTTAACTTTCTTCTAACTATTTATTTAATGAATATTTTTATTCCATTTCAATTTGGTTCTGTTCTGAAAAGGTGAAAAAATTAATATTGATTCATTATCATTTGTAATGCTAATCTAGTCGAAAAAGTTTTATAATAAGAATTTAAAATTAAAATTGTCAACAAAATTTCTAAATTGACATTTAAATACATTATTAAAGCATAGATAACATAATAACAACCTTAACTTTTTAAGTCTAAATAGATGTGCACTAATATGCAAAAACTCTACTCATGACCAAAATAGTAAATGAGCAAAAAGATTATGCAGAGGAAAAAGTTTTTTAGTTGTCAGATAAGAGACATTTCAAGAGAAGACAGATTTTTTTAGGTAAGGATCGCAAGCATAGGAGAATAGTTTTTTTTAAATATTTCATAACGAGATTCTTTAGGGAAATATTCAAATAATTCTTATAAATTTTACAAGAAAATATTTGAACACTATTTTTAAAGTTAAAATCAAATAAAATTTGCATCGATTCAAAAATTCTTCTAGTCTTTCTGAAGATTTTTTGTGAGCAAAGGAGAGACACTAGAAGTGAGACACGTCTCGGATGAGGAGGTTTTTTGTGGTAAATCAAAAAGAGCATTAAAATGATATTTTTATGAAAAAAGTAAACATATTATTGTTATTTGAGTTTCAATTTTCACTCAAACAATTTTTATGGTTAAGGTCGAAAATTGTATTTTTTCATTTTGATATTATTAAAGTTTTTTTTTTATAAAAGGGATTTTGGAAACATTTTCCAAAAAATCTTTCACACTTTCCCAAAACGGAAATTGAATTTTGATACAAAAATTTTAAATTGAAGTTTTTATAATAATTATAAAGCGGATAATATTTGAAGTGATGCTCTTTTATAGAGCTATTTGTGAAGCAAAAAACATATTAAGTTTTAAAAGATTATATTTTAGAGTATAATCATTTTAATTCAGCTATGAATGAATGAGTTATATTTGAAAATAATTGAAAATTTTTGAGTGAATTTTTTCAGAAAATATACTAAAAATATTGCCTAAAAATTGTTGAATATTGGTTCGAATATTTTGATAATAATTATTGATAAATCAGTTAACGAGCAATTTTTTCGAACTCTTGAAAATTGAATTAATATCTTGTTAATAGTCTAAAAATTAATATATAAGGAAAATAGTTATGACAGCTACTCAAAAACGAAAAACTAATTTCTATTTTAGACCAAAGAGTGGAAACGAGATACTAATCATCGCTTCAGTTGAGCTGAAGAGGAAAAAAATTAATAAAAGCAAAGAAAAAGACGAAAAAAATGATAGACATTCAAGTTCTGTCTACAGTTTGTTGAGTTTTGTGTATTTTCTCAATTGATGATTTGGAGAAGAAAAAAGTTTTAGAAGTTTAGCCGAAAAACTTGTAGTTTTTCAATAGTTGTAACAAATTATAAATTTTCAAACTTTTTTCTTTTATTTTTTGATTGAAAATCAAATTATTTCTAAAGTAAGGGTTTATATAAAGAAAGAAATAATTGTAGTTAAGCTCAAGTGTGACACGTGTCGAATACAATTAATTGTATGTCTTCAGTCTCGGCTCATGTGATGCGTTGTATTTTTTGGTCAATTTCGGGCACAAGACTCACATCAATGGATAATTTATTAATTGTCTGCCAACGCGTCACTGATTTTTAATTACTATTAATCACTGTTTTCAATGATTAGTCAATTGAAGTTTCGAAAAGTTTTTTGTTTTACTTTACCATTAATTGAGTTTATTTCTCAGTTTGAGAATTAGATAATTATGTCAAATGTTTTAATTTATTAACTTTTGAATTTTTAACTTCATATTATTAGCAGAAAATAATTTTGAATTCATTTATTCCTAAATAAAATTAATTTTAAAATATGATTTAACAATAATTTATGTTGACAAACTATTTCTCAAAATTAACATCTCTCAACCTATAAGCACATACATACGCACACAAACAAATCAGAAATGTTCAAAACTATATAAAATGTTAAAAAATGTTTACAAAAAGCTAGCTTACAGGCTGTGAGGGATGTCGGTCGAGCCCTCAAATTTCAGGAGATTTTAGGGAGAATGTGAGGGATAGATTTTTGAGGGATTATCATATGGTATCGAGTTGCCTCTCAAACTAACCCTTGAGTGTCAAACAGCCCTCAAATTTTTGGAATTGTACGACTGAAAATCTACAAAATGATTCGCACAAAATATTTTACTTGAGTTGGGACAAAAACAAACCTTTATTAAATTACAAAGAAACACCTGTCATGACATTTACTGATTATGTTTGTTATATCGGAGGTCTATTTGGGATGTGGTTTGGAATGAGTGCAAATCAGATGTTCGCTTATATAATGAGGATTCAAACAATACTTTCACAAAATTTGATTCATATTTCAATATTTATTTTCAATTTATTGAACCCTTTAACCATATTGTTCTCAGCATATTTCATTCAGAAGAAGAATAATGTATTACAATGGATGAGATGGATATTAATGAGTTTCAATAGACCAACAATGACATATCCAATAGACTATAATGGTTGATATTTGAGAATATACTTCATTCATTTTAAATAAATTATATAAAGTACTATAATTTAATTCATGAGAAAAAATATCGAATGCTTGATTTATATAATGATTATTTTTTCAGATTGAGGATTAAGTTAAAAATCAAATTTATTCCCAATTATTCATGCTCTATAATAAAATTATATTAACTTATATATACTTATCATAAGAATTGGAGATACTTAAAATTTTTCGGTGCCGAATGAGTTTATATTATCTGTGACAGTACGAAACTTGATGTTTTGATCTGACAATATTTGATATTTCGTAATATTTTGATGAACGTGGTATTTAAATTCACGTGAATTAAATCAAATCAAAATGAACGACAAATTCACCTAACTACTTTTTGAATCGAAGAGGGTTATCCTTTGAGGGAAACTCATGACACTTTTCCTGATTCTGTTTGGTAACTGTTATTTTTGATAGGCTGAAAAAGTGTCAGTAATGATCAGCTGCAGCCCTATAAACTTGGAATATCCAAACACTTATTACTAATCATAATCATAACTTCAATATTTGAAGAGACATAATCCTTCAATAGTACCAAGTACGGTTGCAATATATGTGGAGACTAGTGTTTCCAAGGTCAACTCCACAACTCCACTGGAGTTGAAGTGGAGGTGGAGTTGGAGTGGAGGTAAAAATCAATTTTGTAGTGGAGGTGGAGTGGAGTTGGAGTTGACTGCTATGGAGGTGGAGTTAATTATTGAATATTTAGTGGAATTGGAGTGGAGTTGGAGTTAGGATTTTTCATTATTGGATACACTAGTGGAGACTAAGAAACGGAGAAAATAAATAGAAGGGGGAAGTAAGGTAAAATTTTGGCTCAATTTATTCAATTTTTTACATTGATTTTCAAATTAAGTAGCTCAATGAAATCTTGCAAATGTTCAATT
>JAQFXV010000168.1:0-31764 GCA_034694065.1 Camisia spinifer
ATATTATATGTTGAATAAGTTTCAAATATATATTTGAATAGAAAATTTGCAAATAAAATTAGTAAATTATAGAATTTGTTTATAACTATGTGTTATTGCGTTAACATTATAGCGCTATTACTCAAAATGGTATGCATTGCTTATCGGCCCAATTATTGAAGGTGTAACCAACGATATGAAAGCGATACAACACTAGTATTAATCACACTTATTTTCGAAGGTTTAGTTCAATTGAAATATTACTTCACATAAGTATACTGTCTATAGTTATAGTCTATCTAATAATTATAGTTTGGTGTGACTTGAAATTCAATAGAAAAATACTAACGATTAAGTTTTGAAAAATTGGAGACAGAAGTGAAGCAAAAAAAGTTTCGTCTTTATTGATATATTTAAGTTATACTAAGAAGTAATTCAATCCATTGAAAGATAAATAATTATACATAAGAGCTTTTGAGTTCAATTAACTCACACGTTGAGCAGAAAGTTTTACACTAATGGAATTGTGTAGTATTAGGAGTATTAGAGGCTTGATATGTTTGACACTCCGCAAACTTACTCTCCAATGATTAAAAACTACGTGTTTAATCGAATCATCTTTAATATACTGTAGCTTATTATGCCATAATTCAAAAATCAATTTAATTATAGTTCAAACAAGTTCAAGTTCGATCTTTTTTGGAACATTTCTCTTTTTTCAACTTTTAACATTATTATCAATTAATTACTTTTCTAATTATAATATTTTGAATTTATTTTTATAACATTATTGAATGTGTTAAATAAACAAATAAACCTATAATATATTTACAGCAAAAATCCTACATTGAATTGAATATTCAACTTAGATGTAAATTTAAGTGTAGATTTACATTTTGATAGAAATAATTCAACATTAAACGTAGATTTATATTCGACTTCTAGTAATCGAAAGGTTAATTTTATGGTTGAGTTACTCAAAACTTTAAAGCGTTTTCCTAAAAACTTTATGACCCATAGCATAGTTTATATACAGATATAAATGAATGTTCAAAATAATTTCATAGACTATATAAATTATTTTTAAAAGCATTTGATTTTCCAAGAATAGAATGACTGTCAGAAAATGAAATGAAATTTTGAATTCTATTTCATTCTAGCAAATAATAACATATCTATTTGTAAAATTAAAAAATATTCTATTAATAGAAATCAATCTTTAAAATACTGCTGTACTGAATGAATTATTTGAAAAACTACAATAACTCAAGTTATCAACAAATTGAATTCATAATTATTGATATAATGACACTAAAATAATTATAAATTTTCAACTGATAATTTAATAAAATGTTCACAATTGAAATTTCAAAAATCCATACTTCATTATTCAAGTATTACTGGCATTTATTTGTTGCTTTAAAAATGACTCGCTTTGCATCTTTAAATCTCAATCCTTATTGAAAATGTTTGAACAGATTCTATTTTGCTTCGCCAAAACTCAATTGAATTCTTAAGGTTCTCAAAGAATAAGAAGAATAATTTTGCATAAAATAATCTTATTTTTGAATAAGTATAGACTGCTTGAAAGAATTGGATTGAGGTGATTTACTCTCTGACTCTAACTTATAACAAATGTGTCATAAATCTCTGCATATATGCATTTTTGATTGAACCGTTAAACTGAAAAGCTAGATAACCATTCATTCCAAATGATTTCTTTTTTTTCAAAAAATCCCTATTTGTTATTTTGAAATTTTTTTGATAACTTAAGATTGTGATCAAGTTGTAGAAAAACAATTCCTTTTTGAAGAACTAAAACTCGTTTTCCGAAAGTAAAATCAATACACTTTGTAAATAATGTGAGTGAAACGCCCATTTGGTTTAGTTTGATATTGGTCTTAAACTGAAAGATAATAAAACTTACTTCTGCGGTATCAGATTTTGGTGGATCGCTGTCGTCTTGAGCTTTTACTACTAGTCTATAATGATTTCTGTGCATACTATCAAGAGATTTAGTGAGTTTGACTCTGCCATTACTTGGTTCAATTGAAAAGGTGTCAATTTCGTCGCTATCTGTTCATGAAAATAGAACAAATGGATCACTTTTTATCCTTTATTGTTTTGTGAAAGTAGAGCATAACTTAGTTGACGTAGAATTAGATTATACAAATGTCATATATAAGTTGATACTCACTCAATAATGTATATTTAAACGGTCCTTCGCCTGCATTCATCGTAAAAACAGTGTCACCGGGTTTAGCATTTTCAGCCACTTCTAAAGTATATACAGCTTTAGCAAAATCAGGCACTGAATCAGACGTGTCCGCGACCGTAACCCATAACTTTGCGACTGAACTTAAACTCGGGCTTCCCTTATCATAAGCAATAACTGTAATGTTGTAAAAGTTCTTCTCCTCGTAATCTAATGTTGAAAGAGTCCAAACTGTCCCGTCTTTGCCATCGATGTAAAATTTATTGTCATGTCCTTCTCCTAGTTTGTAGAAGACCTGTCCGTTCTCACCCATATCAGGATCGAATGCTGCGATTTGTGTAACTTTGTGTCCGGGGTCTAAGTTTTCTGGAACGTGTGCCAGATATGGATCGGTATAGAATCGCGGTCTTTCATCATTCCTATCATTCTATAAAATTAATGTTAAACTTTAAATTATTCAAAATTTCATTTCTTCTAATGTATATTAACTGTCAATTTACAGTTCAATAATTAAAAAAAACTTTTCAATTTTGATAGAGCATTAATTCTTTAATATATTGAACCGAAGATTTTGAAAAAATAAGATAGATTTGAAGTTGCCTTAAGTTTCTATAAAAAGAATTAACTTGAAATAATCAAATCCTAATGGAATTCTAGTAGGCACATATCGCACAATTTTTCGAAATTCAGTCAAATGCAAGAATAATTTTAAACTATTTCAATTAATTGGTTCAAAATTTAAACTAAACTGTTGGTGGGTTTCAATCCTTCTTAATTTGATTAAATGAATTTGAAGCTTTATTTGAGTTGAAATAATTTGATGCCCACCGACTGTAAGCCTTAAGCTTAGCCATAAAACTCACTATTATAGTGAGTACAATACTAAGTTCATATTTCTATCTTGAACCGAAAGAGATGAAAAACTTTAATATAGTATACTCTGTAACAGCATTAAATAATTTTAGTTTTCATTTCATTTTTTTCTTCGTTCGTTTTATTGATAAAATCAATTTGATTCCAAACCAAATAACTTGAATACAGGTGTATTATATAATATTTTCATCTTTTCAATAACTGACGTAATCTTATAAATTAAAGAAAAAATATAAAGATTAAGTCGATTGCTTGAATCTGATTCGAAACCCTTCAATTCAAATGTCTGTCTCAGATGTCAGTAATTTTTACGAAAGTCAGATTCAATTTCGAGTAGAATGAGAGAAAAAATCGATTGCTTTCGAAGATAGATTGTATTCTGATCTAAGACCTCTTTTTCACTCAACATATAGTTGTATGTTTGTGAATAAGCTGTGAATTTCTAATCTTATAGTTATGATAAACGATTATAGTTTGTAATTTAATTAACTTTATAGTACATTATAAAGTGAGAAATGATATAAAAGTAATTAAAATGTATACCACAGTAATTTTGACTTCAGTGCTTGTATTGGTTGGCGGTTCGCCATAGTCTAATGCCTTTGGAAATAAGATTTAGTTATTAATTGATTTGAATCGCAAAACAGATTTGTTTGCATTTACCGTCACTTCAAAACTATATGTCTCTCTCAGTTCTCTATCGATGAATCCTTTAGCAAATAGTTCTCCAGTGTGGACATCGATTGAAAACGGAAAATCTATAAATTTGAAAGTAAAATGAGATGAGAAAAAGGCTTCTCTGTCAGTACAAAAGAGGTCATATTTTTTAGTCGAATAATAACATGAATTGAACAAAACAGCAATCTTGAAATGTCTAAAATTGACCCACTTTTCTATTCTCTTTTATTCTGTGCGGGATTTACTCTCTATTCCATCTCAATGTCAAATAACTTTATGAAAACATGCAATAACATGAATGACATAACTTTGGTATAAGTAAGTGGAAAAAGGAAAGTAAATGCAAGAATGATTATACTTTATTATATGTCAAGAATAAAAGACTATTACTATCACACTGGTCTCTGATTACTCTCTGCAACTTAAATAAAAAAACTATCTTAGCCTATCTTTTGTTGATCTAAATGATACTCTACTGTAGCTCTACTGATGTAATTGATCTCTACTCATGTCCATTCTAACGATCTTAAATCACATATAAAAGCATGTTTAACAAATCACAAAATGTAGAATTTCTAATATCAATAGAGATGTAGGTTTTTAATTATTGCGTTTTACAATTTTAATCATTTTTCTAGGATTTTTTCCTTGAATTTAAAATACACAAATCAAATACACCTTTTAATTTCTTCGATTCATTCATAAGAAGCGATACTTTTGTAAGCTTTCAAATTACAGAAGAAAACTTGTTGAAGAAGAAGAAGAATATATGCATATAAATAATTCAGTAATTGGTGACAAAAAGATTCGTTCATTTGGGAATCAAATCGAAAGTTAAAATGAATAAAAATCATTCCTATTTTTACAATAATATGATATAAACTCATCTCTGAGTAATCAAGGTTTCAAACATTAATATAAAAACTTCTTCAATTTTAAAATACATTCAATTAACTAAATTTTTCAAATAAAATTTCAAAAACTTGCTTATTATTCAGTTGACTATTCGATTACAATATTTGTATGAATAATACGTATATAAAAAGTAGTCGTAAAGAAGAAGTTTAAAGTTCTAAAACTTTTTCCATAGATGAATAAAGTTTAAGATCTTTCGAAAATCTATTTATTTTCGATCGATAATATCTATAGTTCTGGAAAAATCAACATGAATTCCAATTCATTATAAATTAACTTAGTTTTAAATTGCACTTAAAAATACAGGTATTTTTAGTGATGATTATTTATATTTAAGTTGAAGTAATTGAATATAATGAAAATAAACTGTATTTTAAGAGAAATTGAACTCTGAATTGATAACTTTCTATTAGTATCGATGCTTTGAAAAATCGATTTGAATAGGAAAAGCTGACAATTAATAAGGGTTGAGATGAGTGTAAACTTACCAACTGCTACGTTATTAAGTATAGTATATTCTACGACACCGTTTTTGCCAATATCTTCATCTCTTGCACGTAAAACACCTAATTTTAATTTATCAGTCGAATAATTTCCCTCTAAGACTTGGAACTGATAATGAGAATTCTCAAAAGTGGGCTTATGGTTATTGACCTATGATTGAAATTGAATAAGAATTAGATACTTAATGAAAAGAAAATGAATTTTCTTACATCAACAATAGTAACATTAACATTAGTCTTAGCCGCTAATCCATTTCCATCAACAGCTGAGACATTCATGTAGTAAACAGTTCCCGGCACAAGAGTTCCCACAACAAATATTTCACCAGTGGATCGATCTATACGTATGTCTCCTTTTCCACCATTTGTTATATAATACTGAATCCTCGAATTGGGTCCATTTTCATCGGCATCTATTGCTCTGACTTCTACTACTTTAGAGCCGGGCCGAGCTATTTCGGGTAATAATACAAATAGAGGTCCATGTTGAAAGACAGGTGGGTTATCGTTCTCGTCTTCAATAGTGATCGTCAAATCAGTGGTTGAACTCAAATTACCCCTATCTATAGCCGACACTTTCAAATCGTATTTGGCTTTCTGTTCGCGGTCGAGAACTTGCTTGGGATCGGTTGGAGTGAATATAACAGTACCAGAATCTAGTATTGTAAACATATTACTTCCCTCTCCTGTTAAGTAGTAATTGATCATTGAATTATTGCCGGCGTCCTTATCGGTGGCCTGAATTAGTGGCACAACATTTACAGCTGTTCCCGGAGAAGAGTTCTCTTTGATATTACCACGAAAAATCTGATTAAATGTGGGCACTTCATCATTGACATCAACCACATCTACTATTACTTCACTAACACTCTGTTATATTGGATAATATGTCAAATATAAGTATAAATAAATTCTAATGAATTGCTAATAAAGTGTAACATTTGATAAAAGTAGTAATTCTTACGATTTTAGTGGAAGGTCTGCGCTCTTCTAATTTAACTGTGAATATGTAATTACTTCTCTTCTCACGATCTAATCCTACTTTAGTATAGATTTCTCCGTCCTATTCAAAAGTTTTAAACATTAGGAACTCTTTATATAGTATTATTTATTATATAAGTTGTCTAAAAAATCATATTCAAATATTTTGAGAATAATCGATAAAGAAGTCAACTTTTTTGAAATCTCATTATAAGCATTTTCAATAAAAAGTTTGGAGTTGTTATTATTGGTAAACTTGTGAATATTGAGGATTTTTTGAAAACTGAGTCAAGGATTTGAAAAAGAAGTTTAGAAAATGTTATATTTATATTAGAAAATAAATCGATTTGTGTACCGGCGTTATGTCGAACAGAGATTTCATTTCTGAGTTAATAATTGTGTATTTCATTAATGAATTTATTCTATGCTTTCTTGGTTTCAATTCAACTCTTCCGACCAGAACTTTGGATTGGTTCTCAAGAACAGCAAATCGATAGTGTGAATGATCAAATCGAGGATCTCTTTCCTCTGCTTCACTTATGAAGACATTCAATGAGGTCTATGAAGAAAAATGAAGAACAATTATAAAGGAAGAATTGCTTTAAAATAAATGTTTGATACTTACAGTTGTCTTCCACTGACCATCAAATACTTCAACAGTTATGACGTACTGTTGGTTTTCTGAGATATCGAGCTGTCGAGAAATGTTTACGACACCAGTTTTCGAGTCAATTGCAAACGGAACTAATGAAAAATTTGGTGTGATTTAAATGAATTTAGAAGAACTATGTTTAAAATGATTACCATTGCCTGTATTTTTGGCAAATGAATAAACGAGATTTGTATTGATGGGTGAATCGGCATCAGTTGCTTTGAGTTCTGCGACAACAATACCTACGGGTGCGTCTTCTGATATAAATTGATAATAAGAGTCGCGTTCAAATTTTGGAGGAGAATCATTGATATCTTGGATGACAACAGCGACCTTACAATATATATTTATTATAGAGATATTTCATTTTACACTTCAATCAAATATAATCAATACCATAGTTTTTCCGAGCCTTGGAGGCGATCCTTTATCCTTTGCGGCCACAAAAAGCAGATGTAAAGCCGCCTCCTGTACGCTATACTTTTCTCTGTCAAGTTCAGAAACAATTGTAAGAAGAGGTCCGCCTTCATCGACATCAAGTCTGAACTCTCCATTAGTATTTCCATCGACTATATATACTTCCATTTGTCTATTAATGCCATTGTCGTAATCGACAACAGGCAGTCTCATTCGGGTTCCTTTAAAATGAAAGAAGAATTGATTTGTTGAAATGGTCACAATTACTATCGATCGACAATACCTATACTGGTTGGCCCTTCAGTGACGTTTAGAAGAAAAGTTTCATTAAGGAATGTTGGCGTCCAATCATTTTCATCAAGTATTATAATATGAACATTAGACCATCCGGTATTATTGGCTCCATCGATGGCAACCACACGTAGTACATAAGCGGCCGATTTTTCGCGATCGGGAATTATTTTCACAGAAATAACACCAGTCTTTTCTTCCAAATCGAAGACTTCATCATCATTTCCTTCGATGACATGATAGCGTATCTTTCCGATATCAACTTCATCTTTATCAGTGGCAGTTAAAGTGGTAACGACTTGACCTATTGGAGTGTTTTCCTTAAGCTCAACAATAAAATCATTTTGACTGAAAACAGGATTATTATCATTCACCTAAATCAAGAAATCAATTAGATTATTTTGAATGAAAAATAATGATTTTGATTCAATTACATCTTCAATCATAATCTTGACTCTTGCATTTGCAGCACATCTTTGATTACTAGCAGTTATGGACAAAGTGTGGATTCCCTGCAAGAACTTAGACATAGATTCCCTATCAATTAACTTTTTGACACGTAATGACACATTCGCGGGTGCGTTGTCTCCAGTTCTGACGTCAATATAGAAGTTATCATTCGAATTGTCTTCTGTTATCTGATAAGACAATCGCTGTCCTGAAAATTTGTCTATATCTTCAATTAGAAGATCTGGTAATACCAACATATCTGAAGGAGAATTCTCTTTAATTGAAGCATAATATTCACTGAAAGGAAATTTAGGACATCGAATGTTTATATCTAAAAGTCTAATAACAACGCCAGCCTCTGAATAATGTAATGGTTCTCTCCTGTTATGTGCGGTTACAATAAAATGATAAATATTTTGGTTTTTTCTGTGATCGGAGGGATCGAGTCTATTAGTTGTCGATATGCGTCCGGTGTCGTGATCGATAGTGAACTTTTTTGAATGTCCGTTATTAATACTCGTAATGTTATACCAAACTTGTGAACCATTAGGTATTGTTGCTCTCGGGGTGAGAACAGTAGCCCCGGGTTCTAATACTGTATCGCTTTGAACAAAATATTGCACTGAAGTGAACACTGGTGTCGGCTCTTCGATAGAGTCTTTATATACTTCGATTCGTATATCTCTTGAACTTGAAAGTGGACTTTCGTTGGCCTTATCAGTTGCCACCACTCGTAATGTCTCAGTCAATGGTATGAGTTTTTGTGTCGCGAATATTTGTCCCGTCAATGCGTTTATAGCGAAGAAAGAACTTTGAGGTTCGATCGCATAAACCACTTGATTATTACCATTTCTATCACTGTCATAATCTACTGATTGCACGGTATATATAACTTCACTATTAGGAGAAGCAGATTGTGGTACTCGAAGAACACGAGGCATTGACAAGATTTCTGGTTCGTTATCATTCTGAAAAGTTATCGAAAAATGTTACCATTTTATAATTGATTAATTGAAATATAAAATAATAAATCAAATTAATCGAACACTTACGACATCATTAACCAGAATCTGTACGACAGTTGTAGAATACTGTGGCTCTTTTGCTTCATCGCGAGCCTCAACCACTATCTCTTGGTATTTAGTATTCTCATAATCAAGCGGTGACTCTAATGTTATTCTACCTGAGATTTTATCGATCCTGAAAGCGCTCGAATGCGATGCCTTTACTATTCTATAAATGACTTTTCCAGCTTTACCCGGATCGGGATCTGTAGCTAACACTTGGGTTAACGGAATTCCTGACAAGTTTTCATCAACACTAACTGAATAAGAGAATCGATCGAATTTCGGCGGATGATTCTGAGTATTAGAGGCCCGAACGACTAGAATAGATTTGCCGATATTAGGAGTGACGCCATGGTCCTGACCAAATACTTCCATTTCATACGTGGCGTTCTGTTTATCGGTCGGTAAATTAGCAACGAGTCTGACTAATCCAGTTTTGGCATCAATTTCAAACATTCCGTGTGTATTCTTTATCCAATAAGTGACATCACCATTATTAGCACTGTCCGGATCAGAGGCTTGAACCTGTATCACAGTTCGACCTATTTTTGGGGCATTCAATCATCATTTTTAAAATTCTTTCAAAAAAGGGAATTTTCATTTAATTGACCTGGATTTGAGTCATAAGGAATTGATATTAAATAGCTTTCTTGTTCAAAACGGGGCGGATTGTCGTTTTCATCGAGAATCTCTGCGTATAGAATGAGAACATTTATAGAATAATAAATTATAGGAATTATTTCAAATTTCTTACCGACTGAAACAGGAACTAAAACTTCGAATTTGCCATCAGTAGCGATAACAGCAAATTCGTATTTATCTCTAGATTCGCGATCCAATAACTTTTTAGTACATATCTCTCCAGTAATTTTATTGACTTCAAAAACGTGATGATCTTTGTTATTGGAAAGCAAATAACTGACACTATCAACAGAGTCTCGAGATTTGGCCTCTACGGTCAAAAAACAATGTCCAGGCGGAAGGTTCTCGTGAATGGATGCAGAATAAGCAGATTTAGCAAAAGTAGGTGGGTGATCGTCTGAGTTAACACATTATTTTTAATCATTTGGTTAATCATTCAATTTTTTCTCAATTTCATTCAATAATAAGTACTCACTCGTGTCCTGTACGTCGATAACAACCATTGTTAGTCCATAGAGTGAAGTCCGATGAGAATCTGTCGCCTGTACTAACAATACGTACTGTTTTTTCACATCGTAGTCAATTTTGAATCCCTGTCCGGCAACTATTCTGATTTCACCACTGAAGCCATCAATCATGAAGATTGAGTCTTCGTTTCCACCAACGAGTGAATACGAAACTGTATTGTTTTGCAAATCTTTATCAACTGCCTCTACTTTAACAATAACTTTATCGGAGTCTCGTTTTTCAACAACAAATCCGTGATAATTACTTGATGTAAATACTGGCGGATAATCATTACTTTCGCGAACTTTAATAATCACCTGAACTCCTAAACTAAAATTTTGCGGAACGCCGTCATCAGTAGCTCGAGCTATGAATGTATACTGAGTTCTAGATGTAAGTGGTTTTCTGACAAATATTCGACCGGTATCTTCTTCGATATTAAACAAATCTGTGTCGCCATCAGATATGGCATATTTAATATTGTTTCCGTCATCATCTATTGCTTTTATTTGTCCAACACTAGTGCCTTCGTGAGCCTTTTCTTGGACCAAAAAATCATAGGGAAGTCCAACGAATTTAGGAGAGTATTCATTAATATTGGCCACATTTATCACAACAGTTGCATAACCTATATTAGGAGGTGATCCGCCATCAATCGCTATTAAACCAAACTCATGTCTTTCTTTTGTTTCATAATCGAGTGGAGAAATCAAAGTAATAATTCCTGTCATATTGTTTATAGAAAACATTGAAACTTCATCAGAGGTTCCATTTAGATGATAGCTAACTATTTTTCCATTAAACCCAGAGTCAAGATCATTGATTCGATAAAATGCTGGTAATGTTGTTCCCGGAGGCAAACTTTCGGGCAATTCTAAAAGATATCTGCAATAAAATTAAAATTAAAAATTTGAATTCAAACAAAATCAAGTACAAATCGATTATATATATACCTGTCCTCATTAAATGCAGGAGAATTATCATTCTATTATCAAAAGAAAACTAAATTAAAATATATTCTTAAAACTTTAGAATGCGTGTTAAGTGATTGACATAATAATTAGTTTTTCAAATTATAAGTGTTTTTATATCAAAATAAGTTTTCATATTTTCAAAGAACTTTTTTCTATAAATACAAATCAAGAACTGAATTGCATGAGAAGATCGAACTAAACTTATTCATCAAACTATCAGAACATTCGCTTTCTATGGATGTGTTTCTATTTTGAACTAAAACTTAATATGACTTATAAATGATGAGTTATTGTATTAATTGTTAAGAATGATGAATGTATTTTAAATAATAAAAGAGATAAGTGAAAGACTCACCACATCGAGAACATCGATGATTATGGGAACGCTTGTATTGAATGCATTGATAGAAAGCCTATCGCGTGCAAATATTTTCAACTTAAAAGAGTGTTCATTAGAAGGAAAATCTCGATCAATGGTATCCATTAATACCAATTCTCCAGTTTTGGAGTTGATGCTAAACTTTCCATTTTGTTTCTTATTTTGTTCTCCAATCCAATAAATGATATCCTGTTCTTTAGGCATTCGACCGGGATTTGTGGCGTTTACGTAACCGATTGCATGATTTCGGGGCAAACTTTCAAATATTCTGAAGTGATATGACTGTTGATCGAATACAACTAATTCGTCGTTAATATCACGCACTTTTACGATAACTTGAACTGAAGGGTTCACAACATTCGCTGCATTCGGCCCTTGAAATGGTCTCAAATTTCTTGCGGCAACAAATAGTTGATATTCAGACTTTCGCTCAAAATTAAGTTTATCTCCAGTCGAGACGAGACCCGATTCGGTATTAATGTTGAAAACATTATCTTCATTTCCGGCTAATATGAGGTATTTGATGACAGCGTTATCATTAGTATCGCGATCATTGGCTTTGATTTGAAATATATCGAGAGGCGGTTCAACTTCTTCTGACACTTCAACAACGTATTGATTTTGTTCAAAGAACGGCGCGTTATCATTGATGTCTTCTATTGCGACGATAACACTGGTTGTGCCACTTAATTGAGGATTACCATTATCAAATGCGATGACCATGAATTCGATTTTAGACTCTGATTCTCGATCGAGACGAAGCCGTGTTCTTATGTTTCCAGTCAATGGTTCGATAATGAAAGCGTCGTTCGCGTGATCGCCAATAATACTATATCTCACCACAGAATTCTTTCCAGAATCGCGGTCTAACGCTAACACTGAACCAATTGTCACATTTTCAGCCATTTCTTCGACGCACTGTTTGTATAATTAATCATTATTTTTATGCATTTAAAAAGGAAAATCATTTTCGAAACTTACAGAAAAGTTGTAAAAGTTATGCGTAAAATGTGGCGCATTATCATTAATATCAACCAAATTGACTAAAAGTGGCGCCACTGCTGTGTTTATACCATCTGAAACTTGAACGAGTAGATCATAACTTTGTTTACGCTCGTAATCAAGAACGGCTGCTGTGAATATACGACCACTTTTTGAGTCAATAATGAATAACTTGTCATCATTTCCGGCAACTATTGTATATTCAAGATTAGTATCGATAGAGTCTGCATCTCTTGCATTGATTTGTGTGACATATGCCCCTTCTGGTAAAGATTCTCCAACATATGCTTCAAAAGGAGCGCCAATGAACTCAGGAATGCTATTATTAATATCAGTTACATTTACACGAATTATAGCGACTCCTGTTCTTCTTTCGAAATGTATTCTGGCTGAATCTGAAGCAACGACGAAGAAAGTGTATTGATCTGGTTTATTGGGTAAGTGAAGGAATGAATCGATTACATAAATCGATCCATTGTGAGGAAACACATCGAATGGTACACTTTGACTAATGGTATCGTTTTGCTTATAATAAGTGATTCTTCCGTTTTCGTTTAGATCCTTATCATTTGCATAAATACTTCCAACAATAGTAGCCGTCGGAGCAGTTTCTAATACTTTGAATGTATAAATATTTGTAGGAAAAAATTGTGGATTATTATCATTGGCGTCGAGTAGGTTCAGCTCTACTGTTGTGAACTTAGGCTTCAAAGTTTCCGGATTTATATTAGGCTTGCGTTCAATGGCTGATACTTTCATTTGAATCCTATCGTTTGTTTCTCTGTCCAGTTTCGCCGGGTCTTTAACGCTTATCCAACCCGTGTTCTCGTCTATTTTGAAAGCTCCCGATTCATCTTCAAGTATATATTTGAAATGAGCATTTTCTCCTTTATCTGCATCCACTGCAAACACTTGTAAAACAGTGAAACCTGGAGGCAAGTTCTCCATCACAGTTATATTGTACATGTCGTATTCGAATTCAGGAGAATTGTCATTCTAGCAAAAAATAAGTCATTGTCAAGTAATTCAAATCAATTATCTCTATGTGTCTAATATCTTACCACATCCATCACAAACACATCCACTCGAGCGAGCGCTTGTCTCAATGGATTATCTACTTGTGCTGCCTATTAAACAATGCAAATATAAATAATAATTAATCGTGTGTTCGATAAATAACTTAAGTTTTGAACCAAAAAGTTTGAACGATTGCAAAAAATATAATTGCATAATAAATGGGCTGCCTATGAATTATATTTTTTCAGATCGATTGAAAGGAGCTTTCTTTGATCTAATTTAAATAATTTGAAAAATCATGTTAACTGAACTGTAATTGTTAATCTTGCAATTGGTTGATCTGATTGAATAGAGACTACTGTGCAGTTATATGAAAGAACAGAGGAATGAATACACAATTTGTTCCAATTTATTTAAATATTCAAGTTTATGAGTGATAAAAAAGGGACTACTTGTCCACATATTGCTAAATAATAGGTGCGACTGCTGTTGAAAAACAGCGATAAATAGCAGTTTTCAAATACATTTCAAATGATTTGTATATAATTAGGTCCAATCAATCCTTTAACAGTGTTTAACAAAAAGTATCTATGACTGCATGTTATTATTATTATTAGACTTTCAGCTTTTTTATTCAACTGATTAATCATTTTGAGTGAACCGGTTTGAGTCAGGTCTCAGTTGCAATTCGTTTATTTCTTTTTATCATTATAATTATTTGTGCAAAAATTGTTTACTACTTGACATTACCTGTATTTGAAGACTTAAGACAGCATTTGGCAAACTTTCCAAATCAATTTCGCGAACCAGAAACAGTTCGCCTGTTTGGTCGTGCATTTCAAAAAATCCTCCCTCATTGCCTTCAAATTGAATATAAAAGTAATTAACTCATTATAAGTGAAAATATAAACATCAGAGATAAGAACATCCAATTTACCTAAAATTATTGCATAGCGTAATCTTGCATTTATTCCTGTATCTAAATCAAAGGCGTGAATAGCGGGCTGTACAACAACTTTTTCACGTATGTGATGACCCTATATTTGGATTAATTAAGTTTATTACTATTTATACCTTATATGATATATATCTGATACTATTTCTGATTCCCTTTGTAAGAGGTTATTGTAAGTAAAGAGTTTTGGTCATTAAAGGAGTAGTGAAGTGAGAACTTAATGAAATTTTGAAGAAGCCCTCAGTGGGAGACTTACTGTTTATTTTTCACATCTTATTTATTCATAAGTTCATAGAGTTGAATAAAAATCCGTGAGAATTATTGTAATAATATCACAGCTATTCTAAAAAGCATTGTTAGATTTAGTATATTTGCAGCAGTATTAATAATGATTAATGACAATTTGTGACATTCTTTTTATGATTAAGCTTTAGAAAAACAATTGAAGTTCAAAATAGATTTTCGATATTTAAATAACAGAAATCCTGGATATAGATTAAAAAGGCATTAAAATCGCTCTATTGAATGGTTGTGAAACATTTATACGCTTTAAAAGTTTGCGAAACCCGAAACAATTTTTCGAATTTGACTATATCCTCAAATTGTTGACTATTTTGTTAGCTTAGGACTGATTTTTGAAAAAAACTCTGTTATTTCCAAATGTAAATTTTGAGTGTTGTAGTGCTAGTATTTATTCAAATAGATTGTATTGATATATAAGTTGAGTTATTATAATAAATGAATGCAATTCATACCGTAATTTTAGCCGTTTCGGAAA
The DNA here is from genome assembly GCA_034694065.1 of Camisia spinifer. Taxonomy (NCBI): domain Eukaryota; kingdom Metazoa; phylum Arthropoda; class Arachnida; order Sarcoptiformes; family Camisiidae; genus Camisia; species Camisia spinifer. The sequence goes on from JAQFXV010000168.1 coordinate 15,276, forward strand.
CGCTAGCCTTATAAACTTCTTGAGTAAAGACTGGATTTTGATCATCAGAATCTTTGACACGTATAGTCATAGCTGTTACTTGACTTAAGCTAATGGGACTGCCATGATCCTAATAAGTATACATTTCCGATCATTAACGCATTCTCATGCTATACAATGATTATTTAATGTAAATATTTAATACCGAAGCTTGTATTTGAATTTTGAATTCTCGAATTCCATTATCATAATCTAATGGTTTATTAATAACAAGTATGCCTTCAATTGGGTCGGAAAGAATGAACGAGTTATTTTCATTACCACCCTATATATGACAGACAGTAAGTCATGACTATTAGGCTAAATTTGAGTGCAAACTACAAATAAAGTTACCACAATTGAATAGGTTATATCCGAGTTCGCAGTGTTGGGTTTATCACGGTCTACAGCATGTATACCACGAAATACGGTCAGTCCAACTGGCGTTAACTTAAAATGTCAAATATATAACTTTAGCAACATTTTGATTGGAAAACTTTTTTGTTACAAGTCATCAAAACCAATTGTTTTATACAAAACTTAATACCTCATCAACTTCTAGAGAATAAGGAACATTCTGAAATTCTGGCGAATGATCGTTAACATCTTGAACATAAACTATCGATCAAATAATTTGCATTAAAATACAGGTTTATAATTGGCATAAATGTTATTAAAAATCAAATACTATACCTGTCACCGGGAGAAACGCTTCTTCCTATAACAATAAAAGTGAATTTAAATTCAAATTTCTTTGAATAAAAACTTATTAATTGAAGAAATAAGGGCAATGAGGATATAAAAAATTTCGAATAATAGCAACTCGTGTCTTAATAAAGAGGTATTGTAGTTGAGATTAATTTAAAGAAGTGTTAAGTCTTTATGACCTCAAAATAATATGCTTTCTAATTATTCTTGTCAATAGAATTTATTTCAAAGTGAAAGCATAACCTAAATACAAAATTTTAAAGTAAGTTAAAGAAAAATGCGAACATATTATACACCTATACATAAATATGGATAACTTCGACATTAGCATATCATGTAAGACAAAATAAAAAATATTCTTCAATATAGAAACGTAATGGAACTTATAATTTATGTAATTTAAGTTCCATTAAGTTTTTATATTGAAGAATATATGACTTCATAAATAAATTAATATTTATTTTCATATTTGAAAACCTTTTTTGGGAGAAATCATTGAAAATTTTGATGAAAAAGAAAAGTGGAACAAAGTTTGGAATGATATAATTTCTGAAATAAAGTTCTTTAATTGGAATATCAGCTGAAAATATGGAATAGTAAAGCAATAAAACTAATTTACGTTCATTGACCATGAAATTAAATTGGAAATTAATTTACAGAAAATTAAAACAAATAATCATACCGTTCCACTCGTGCCTTTACAGGTGAGCTTGAATTTCAAAACACTTTGAGGGTCTCGCTATATATGAAAAGATCATAATCGAATAGATTAGAATTTTTAGGGTTATTTTGTGTGAAGTGAAACCTACTCTATCAACGAGGTCCTCTAAAGAATGAGCAAGTTTTATGGCAACAATTTTATCATCAATAACTTCATATTTAAAATAATTTATGTCACTTAAGCTATTATCTACAGCTTCGAGTCTGAAGTCAACTCTCGGATGAACTTCAACTTTGAACACTTCATTTCCTATGCATTAATTAATTAGATATTAAATGCAAATAATATTTAAAATTAATACTAGTTGAAAATAAAATAAATAAATGAACTCAATAATAAATTATAGCAATACTAACCGACAGGTAGGTTTTCTGCCACCCTTTCAAACCTCCTATTTTCTCCAACCGGATAAAATTTACAGCCTGTTAATAAAAAGTATTAACTTTTAATTAATATCGATAAACATAAATTTTCATTTCAAAATCAAATATAAATTTGATTATAGCGATAGACATGAAATTTAAATTTCATTCAGCGAATGTTTTAATTAATTCATGAGTTGATAAAAGTTGATATTAAATCACGGAAGTTAAAAGAATCATTTTAATTGCTTTATCTAAATGAGTTAAATATAACTTATGACAGTTTATAAGTGTTTTCTCTTAGATAATAAGTAGTGCCCATTATTATTATATTTTTAAGCACTTCAATTAAATGCAAATACAATTCAGTTAATGTCTATTTAACTTTCTCTGTTCTGAATCTAAATTAAATAAATATTTTAAGTGCTTCAGCAACACATACTTTCAATGAAATCTTATTTTTCACACTTTCCCAAGTTATCAAAGTCTGATCAAAGTTATTCTCTCAATAAAATGAAAAATAGGTTTCATTAGTAAACAATTAAGTGTTTGAATTGGTTTTCGATTTGAGTGAAGATTTTAAAAAAATTATATTGAATCGAATAAAAAGGATAAAAGCTATGTAAATGAACTATAAAATTGAATAACATTTGATATTGATTAATCAGAACAATAAATTGAGACAATTATCACTCAAGGGTTATCATAAAAAAGTAATTGAATAAAATTTTAATTTAAAAAATTGCAGAGTTCACAAGTTTTGTCAAAATTTCTTATCCTAGTGTTTCTTTTTTAAATTAATTTCATAATTATTTCAATGTTTTACTAAAAATTTATTCGATCAAAATTGTTGTTAACTTTTCAATTAGTTCAAAAGTAAATATTTTCATAATTATAATTGAAAATAAATAATAAAATAATTTTGTTTCCATTCAAATTAATTTCTTTTATTTTAAAAGAAAGTTTACTCAAATACTTAATGAAAAAAATTTGGGGAATCCGTTACAGGTACTGAAATCTTACTGAATGAACTTCAAGTATATATTTAACAAAAAGTTAGTATTATTCCTGTTTTTACTAGTGATGCGAAAAATAATTTAGAGTGTCATTATGTCATGATTTTATGCCGAGCTATTGAACACCGCTTGACTGATAGACCGTTGTGTACAAACTTTTGTGGAATTTAAGAGTGAAGAATATCTATATTTCGATTCGCTTCATTAACATTAAACATTCGCAAACTTAAAAGTTAGACAATCAAAACTCATAATGAATTGTTAAATATTATTATTAGCATTACTCAAAGTTCTCTACAATATAATAAATGTAAATTATGCAAAACCTAAAGTTTTAATTATATGAATTTTATCATAAACAGTGAGAATCAATCAATTGGAGAAAATAAAGAGGAAGAGAATAAGGTAACAATTTTTGCTAACTATTGAACGGAATGGTTTCTTGAAGAGTAATAACGAATCTCTAATTAAGCTGTAATGAACGCATACTTGTAGTGACTTAAACGGGTCAAAGAACTGAAATGAAACCATTAAAGAGAAGGACAAATAAGGTAGTGCTTCACAATTCAAACAAATTTCTAAGGAATGTAATGTACACACACATTAACATTACATTACTATTTTTCATCTATAGTAAGGGTAAAATTAACCAATTAAGAAAATATGAACTAAAAATAAGCCCTTTCTTCAAAGCAATCTCGCGTATAAGTCGTGCAGAACTGGTGGCACATTTGCTATTGTTCACGATTTATACTTCACAAAAGTTAAAAAATAAAAACCATTTTATACCTGCCAGAGGATGTTTTTTCTCGATTTAAGGCATTTCTGTTCGTCTGTTTTTATATATATTGAAAAGTATTCCTGGTGTGAGATCTGAATATTAATTATTATTCTCAGCATTTAAATGGATCACTTTGCGGGCGAGTTTTTAAAAACTCTGGATTTTCAATTTTAATCATGTTTACTCTATATTCAGTTCACTTGTTAGCGATTGCAAACCAACAATTACAATGAATTACTACTAGTATTTCAGGCAATAAAGGAATAAATGTCTATTCTATTGTCACAATCCAGTTATTTCTATAACTTTTTTAATCACTTGTTTATTAATTTGCTTTTATTTTATCTCATTTTAATTTGTTGGTCATTGTCATTAATGGTCGTTAATTTATTGACTATTGTGAGAAGGTTTGGATTTTTGGATTTTTCGATTTTTGAAAGGAGTTCAAAAACTAATAATTTTCGAAGTATAGATATATGTCATATTTGAATTTTTTATCTAATTTTTTTCGTCTGAAAATCTTTTTTGAGAATTGCTTCACACCCATAGCAAACCGACCCCTCGTGAACCTTAATGTATGACTTATTACGAAACAATACGGAAAGCATTGAAATAACATCATATGCTGTCAACAGTAAACTAAACATTTCATTCATAAATAAATTCTCAAATGATTTATAAATTACTGACAAACTATTTTTAAGCCAAACATTTAGAGAAAAATATCTGAACAGAGCTCTAATTATAAGCCCCATTTACAGGTTGTGATAAGAAAAATTTATTCAAAAGTTCCAATAAAAGTCAGACAACTTTAAGTTCAAAATTTAGTTGTATAGTAAGTAAAGTGATTTAAACCTCATTTAAAACTTATGGACCGAATCATTACTGAATAAACTAAAAATAATTTGAGATTACATCAAAATTAGACATCAATTTTGTTGTTTTTTTCTCATAACATTTGAATTTATTTGAAAATGTATTGTGGTTTTAGAAATAAAAAATTCAATTTTACAATCATTGATATTGTGAAAACTTATAACTTGAATATTACATTTTGAAGGTTGAAAAGTACGCACGACTTGATATTAAATACCGTAAGACAACTAAAGTCAGTAAATTAATTATTATAGCTTAAAGCTTCTGAAGCCATGCTATGGAGACGTGATATCATGATATTTAAATTTTCAACAAAACTAATCAAGAGCTAAATTGGTTTACATCTCTTGGTTTAAAACAATTATTCTTCGAAACTATCGATTCTGATTCATTGGAATATTGAAAATAATTATTTGATTCAAAAATTATCGAATCTATTTAATCACATTTGCATTAAGTATTGATTAAATGAATAATTTGATTAAAATTCTTATTTACTGAAATAAAAAGGTCATAGAAGATAAAAACAGTATTAAGCAAACAAAACTATACGAAGGCTATAACAAGCCCTCAAACCACTCACGACATTAGGTCTTGAGGTCAATAAGACTATACCAGGATTTATGAACTGGAAATACGCGACTATCAATTTGGGCTTCGATTCTGAATTTCTCATGTTTTTAATAGTAAAATCATGTTTTCATACAAAACAAATTTAATAACAAAGCATTACAACTGATAAAAGATAAGACCTAAGGATAAAAAATAATGCAATTCGAGTACATATTCATTCTCATATATATTTGAATTAAGCGATTGCTCTCTAAATAATAGAGTAAATTTTCTGAATTTGGTTAACAATGAATCGAACCGTCACCTATTGGTATATTTTAGTCAATGCATTCTTGAGCTCATGTACTTTTATTTCCCACAAACGTGTGAATACAAATTCTGTTACAATTGGAGCGTTTCACTAACACTTCACATAACTTTGGTCTCAAACATTTGTCATGAAATTTTTTTCCAATCAATTATCTAAAGGAACATTTTTCCATTGCTAATAATTGTGAATCAACTAAAATTCATTTCATAATTGTTTTTGAATCAACTAAAAAGGTATTGTTTAAAACCGAAATTATTTGTTAATTTACATCAATTTATTTAAAAAGTTTATCATTTCATTCATCACAATAGAAATATGTTCTCTTTCTGTTTGAATAAAAATAAGAGCTCAGTCGAAGCCGCAAATAATTGACCTTTTCTTAGTTATAATAAATCAAAGCGCCATCAATGCCATGGGTGAGTAAATCATGATATAATCAGCAATTCTTTGTTTTCAAACAATAGTGTCATACTGTGTATTATTCTAACTATTATAATGAGTAACAACTTTCACAGCTTGTTTTTTAGAGAACATTTTCCCAACATTTCACAGTTAATGTTAAATACTTTTTTCTAGGTATGTGTCAATGCATTATCATCATAAATATCACTATCATCTTCATAACTATTATAAGGAAATGAACTCTTCTTGTAATGACTGTTACATTCCGTTAAGAAGTCAAAGAGTATTTTATGCATATAATCCTATTAACCTCTCTTCAAGAAAATATCTTACCATTAGATCATCATTTTTTTGTTTTGCCTCTTTCTTTCGTTCATTTATTAAGCTTTCTATTGGAATCAAATGAATCAAATGTGACACAGTAACCAACAAGTTCAATAACCACTTTTAAATATAAGAGAAAGAAGAGAAACAGAGAAAGTTGGGTCAGAACTTAGGATACTTTTATTATAAAAAAATAATTAATAACCACGAGAGAGAGAGAGAGAGAGAGAGAGAGAGAGAGAGAGAGAGAGAGAGAGAGAGAGATCGTTAGAGTGCAACTTAATGTTGAACACAATTCCATATCAAGTATCACATATCGGTTGCATTTCAACTATAGCTAACCAATCGAATTTTTACTGTTTAAAATGAGTCCTTACTCAAAAATCAGACTTTTATCGCATCAAAACATAAAATATTGAACAAAAGATATAACACTGAAATACCTCAGAGAAAATTATTGTGACCTATATTTCGAAATAATCTTAAAATACAAAAGAATTGCTAATATCTTAATAGTGAATTCCAATATTGTTCAGTTATTGAGTGGTAATTAATTTTGGTGTTTGCGCTTTAAAGCATGAAAGACATTATGTTTTAAACTATTCATAGCATAAAAATTTATTGCAGATAAAATTGAGTTTATTATTAAATGGAGAAGAAAAGCATCTTCTTAATCTCTTAACTTATGTCAGTAGAGAAAGTACAGTTCATTGTCCCTTAACTTAAAGTACAACATAATATGCCCGCAACTGAGGGTTGAACTTAACTTTCTATTATTACTATACAATAACATTAATCTGATGTTTCTCATTATTCTATATTATATTCTATATAAAATTTTCTGATTTAATGAATACCAGATGTGAATATTAAATTTAAATGACTTTTACTGTGCTATTGATATTCAATTTAGCGCTTAAGATTTGTTAAATAACTTATATTAAGTCCGCCTACACTTGTCATTTCACTCTTGTCTGTTTCAATATGTGTAGGCTTTAGAACGATATACCACTTAAAACATTTAAATGGTTACAATAAAAGTGAACAATTATTTTAAAAACTTCATTAAATTGGCAAATTTAAGCTATAAAAAATACAGTGAAATATAGGTACAAAAAATTCGTCCAAATAAATGAGAACAATTGTGTCGATTTAACGTAATCTAAATTAACGTTAGAAGAAATTGAGGCTTAGAATTAAAAAATATTCGGTTTGAAACCGTTAAAAGATTGTATTTAATAAGTGCTGTAAAGCAAAGAAAGCATTTAATGCCTCGAAGCTGAATGAGTTACCCCTCACTAACATATATCCCCTTTCTGTATGTTTTGACACTTGAAGAAAATCTAAATCTTATATACAGGTTCTCAATAATCAAAAGTAACATTTGAAATATTGAAGATTTCTTCTCTTACGATACTTTGATTTGTAACTTTCTTGTGTTAATAACCTCTTGTGACACGTTTTAAGCTAATGTGTCACTATTGCTATTCTTCCCTGTCTTGTTTGACTTGTTTAACTTAATAATCACTAGACGTGATCTTTCATTCCCTATGTTATTATTTACTTTATCAAGTATTACACATGCATTACTTTCCATTTTTAGTTTTTAAACTATAATTACAGTGACAGTTATTACAATAGAATGTGTAATGTTTTCACTTTTCCTACCTGTTTGCTGTTGACCATTTGTTTCCTGTATGATTACATTGACCAGAATGAAGATGAAAGTTAAATGTGATAATTTAATTAATGAAGAGAGTGAACATTTAATCCTAGACGGCTTATGATTCCCACGATCTATATGTTTGCATAATTTCTTAGCTGATGAATAAGTTCTTCTTGTAAGACATTCACACACAATAGCGTATTCACTTAATGATGACATTATATCCAATTTTTACGATTGCATTTCACTTCACTTTTTGTTGTTCACATAATCAAATCTGTTTAAATAAATAGATATTCAAATTATTCTAAGGTAACAATGAATCCAATGAATCAAATCCTAATGTAAGGTTAATCACATAGAAAAGTCTCTCAAACTTTTTGCACCTTTAGCTTCATATTAATTATATTCATATTACACACAAAACCGATTGTCGTTTATTGAAATCAAATACAATAATGTGAAATAGAAATACATTTCAAGATTTAAAAGGCGAACGAATTAAATAAAATGATCACTTGAAAGAACTGAAGTGAACGAATCTTTTGGTTTAACTTCGTGTTACAAAGAGACCGAATGCATTCACGCAAATGAGAAAAGATAGTAAGCAATCAAAGTTGTCCTAAATTAGAACATTTGGGGAGATAGTGTTGGGGGAGTTGAGACGACTGGTTCTCGTTTGGTTCATAACTTTAAGCGATTTAAGCTTTTTTAGAGCTCCTTTTCATTACTTCTAAGCACAACATCAAGTCTTGTATTGAATATGAAATTATTCATATGTTTCTAAAGAAATTGCAAACATTTCACACAGTATTTACTTATCATTAATGTATATTGAATTTTATAAACAGTAAACATATGTTATGTAATGAATGTTTAAACTTATCACAAAAGTTGAAGAAAATAAACATTAAAGAGAATAATATACATTAGATTTTAATTGTGAGCATTTTAGACGTATATATCGTGTAATATTAAGTTTTATTTTTGAAACTTAAATTATACTGAAAAACATAATTCATTTGGTAATCGATTACAAACACTACTTTTTATGAGAACCACATATAATAACTCTTCTTAAGTGAAATGCAATATCAAAAGTTTCGAACATTAAAAGTATTTATATATTAATATCATAGGCATTAAAGTCTAATTTTGAAAGTGTCCGTTTCGTACCATTTACTGATTCATACTTTTCATATTTCATAAAAATAAAGTTATTTAATGAATTATATAAAACTATTATTGAAAGGAAAGACAATCAAAATGTAATTTTAGAATAAATGACTTGATTTCAACTGTTTTATCCTCTCTGTTATGATTTGAACATGATTTCAATTTTGAATTTAAAAAACTTGAATCGTCATCAAGAATGCTCAATATATGAACACAATATATAGATAATTTCCTGATAGCCTCAATTAGATTTTCTCTAGTTTGTCAGGAATTCTAATTAGAGCACAATAATTAATTCATCTGAGATGAAAATTTGAAACCTTGTTCAAAAAATCTGAAGGTTTTTATCATTGAGAATGAATTACTTATTCAACATAATATTTCATTTAAAATTCAAGAGATATCAGATCTTGTTTAAAATACTAAAGTTATTGAAATCAATTTAATGAAATTAATTTATCTTAAATTATCATTTTCTTAATTAATGATTTTTCACCTAAGAATGAGTTTTGATAATCCTTAAAATCATAACAAGTCGTAAACTTGAATTGTTTCGTAATTTTTGGCATAAATGTTTTCAATATTTTTTACATAATAAATCACTTTGAAGTTTTGTTTTGACTTTTTGTACGCTTATTAAAATATAGTTTTCTATATCTGGAGGTCAAACTAGTGCAGGAAATTCAAAATAATATCGATAATAAACTTAAGTTCTTCTTTTATACTGCGCTATAGAAATTTCTCTAAAGAAAATACAGTCCAATAAAAATTTCCAAAAAAATTCAAATGATTTTTTGTTACAATAATTACTGTATAGTAAACCAGAATGCTCTTATTTTTGATATTTTTATGAAAGCTTTGATTAAAATGAGTCAATCAATTAACTTCTTCAACAATCAAACTTTCATAATCATTTCCAATTGATTGGAATTTTTTTAATTCAATAATGTATTTGAACATTCAAAACAACGACATTTGATTGCATGAATCAATTTGAATTGAATTTTATAGTAAATTATTTAATGATAAATTATGTAGTAAAAGGCAGAATTAAAATGACAGAAATCGTGATTCATTAATAAATGTTTGCGCTGAAAACTGTGACACGGAATGAATCTGAAGATAAATAAGATAAGAAGTGAACGATCAAAATTGAAAAACTCATTCAATGTCATCTAATAAGACTTTTAAATGTGCTGATCGTCCATCAGAAACTTGACTTATTGAGAAGCCTCGCTCTACTTATTACAAAACACATCCTTTCCTGGCTTAACAATTTTAGTTATAAGTATTGAGACATTAACTACTCATAGGTTTTTCACAGTTGCAGTTCGATTATATTTAATTTTTCGGTTCCTTCACTTTGTTATTTTTAAAAATACTTAAACATATAGATTATAAGGAAATCAATTCTCTGAATGCAAAATTTGTTTGTCAGCCACTTGTAATCATTGTCTGCAATTCAATTCAATATCACATCACTTAAAATAACAATCGATAAAATGAAATTCAAAAAGCCTTTAATCCCGGAATCGAATCTTTTTCGATTTGAGATAACCTTTTGCCGGACTCGTCACGTGAAAATCATTTTTTTAAAAATAAAGTAATTATTATTTATTGGAAAACATTAAATGTAAGTTTAGAGTAAAAAAGCGCACATTTTTCACACTCAGTTCTATTTTTCATTTATTCAAAAAACTTTTTTATAGCTAACAAAAACATTTCATAAATTGACATGAGGTTTCATTTGAAAACAGTAATGACAACAATAGTTGCTTTTTCGAAATGAAACCCATAAACATTTATCGGATAATTTTCAATTTGAGTTCATTATTTAACAAAATAATGGTTCTGTAAACCACAAAAAATACATATTTCATTATATTTGAAATGCATTCTTGTTATTAATGTAATGTATTTTTTGTGTAGATTAAAGACAACTTTGACCAAAAATTATGATTTACTTCAAATATTATGATGTGCAATGTGTATACATCTTTCAAATTTAAGAAAATGTCGAGTAGTGTAATTCATTCGTAGCATAAGTTTAATGTTATTTTTAACCCTTTTCATGTTCAACTCAGTCAATATGTTTTGAAATCTAAGTTAATTATATATTACTATGAATTATTGACTGAGATATGAGAAAACTACCTATGTAAACAATAGATTAGTCATTCTTAAATATCAGACTATATTTACAGCAAAATTCTGGTTTCTATCAAGTTTACAATAAATCAAAATCAATAGAATACAAATGACAATAGAAGCAGAAGACTCTGCCTTTTGAAAGCCGTAACTAATTAACTTTGTTAGTTGAGTCCATCCTCTATTTTTGATTGTTATTTACCCGATGAAACATTTTTATGAGAAAATAATTCAGTTGTTGAACAGGCCAGTGGGTCATTCGATCCGCTATTTTTCAAGCTGATATACCTTCAATATATTGATAAACAGTAACAATATGTCTAATTCAAACATGTAATCCATTCCCATTTTTGGGCCGTTGTCATAATCAATTTCGATTATCAGAATGTGTTATGCAGTTTTTTCTCCCTCAATAGACAATAAGCTTAAATACAATATAGAATTTGAGAATTTATTACAATACTTTTGATTGTCTCTTTGTATCATTGTTTGTCTCCAATATTTAATCGATTAATCTTTAAGCATGAAAAGTAAACTGTGAAAGTAAACTGAAAACTGGAGCTCAATAATTAATAGAAAATTTGATTTTGATCGATATATTTGATTTAGTGCTAAGTTATGCTAAATTATACAAGTTTTAAAGTCATAAGAGTTTTTCAAAGAATTATAATCTGAAACCAAGATTTTAGATATTTTAGAAAATGAATTTATGCTCTGTTATCACCTATTTTGAATGCATCATCAGTTTTTGCTGATGTGTAGCAATATTTTATCTGCTAATGAATCAATATTGTGATAGATTTATAAAATTAAGAGAGATATCGATAATTTAAACTCAATTGTGACAGTCTCTCAAATAAAAACCTAAAATTCAAATGAGTACAAAAGTGAGAAAACGTTATTCTGTGCTCTCTCAAACTTATACTGAAACGATAGTTATTTAAAACTAATTATTTCAGATACTAAATGTCAAATTTTCCATTTTGACATATTTTGATTATTGGCAAAGATTTAGATTCAATTTAGGTCTATTGGAATTAATGATTATCAGATTTTGTGAAATGTTGACTTAGTTTGTTTGTTCAATCAATTTTGCCCAATTACATATAAAGAAATAGTTAATTAGCTAATTCCACATAATAATAGGACTATTTATTTTTTATTTTCAACTTAAAGATATTGTTCCCATTTTTGTGTGAATGATGATTCAATGTTTTCCTTGTACTGTACTTTAATGAAATTTTAGTATAATTAATAATAATTATTCACTTTTATTTGGCATTAAACAAAGTAAATATGCTTATAAAATATATCCGCTATTTAAAAAATCTATGGTTTTGGATACCTTTTTAATTATCGGATCATCATTTGGAACAATACGGGTAGCATAACATGAACTACAGTTACGAATACATTGTATTATAAGTGAAGTTTTTACTTAATATGTTATTTTGATTAAAATCTAAATTATAATCTTAAAATTATTTGTAAATTACTCAAAAATAAAGGAGGTTTAAATAACGGAATACCCTGAAGTAATGGACTTCATGACATTTTAGTTCAATGAAGTTTAATTAAATAAGTTATCTAAAGTGTTAAAATACTATATGAAAAAATAAGGCAATCGATTTTATCTCATTGAATCGTGAAGTGTATGGTAAGCCTTTAGCTCATCTCAAACATAGATTTAATCAAAAATCAGTGTTTTGAATTGAGAGACATTTGTTGTACAGACTCTTTTATCAAATTACAATCGAATGAGAATTCACGAACTTTTTATATTCAAATTAAGTGTAATTAGAAAAAGATTTAGATTTCCGTGAAAAGGATGTAATGAAACACTTTATTTTATTTTCGTTCTGGAATTGAATGTAAATTTGAAAATATTATAAGATATATTGATAAAATTCACTTTTTGGCTTATGAGGCATTCAAAAAACGAAAGCTTTGGTTTTAGAGTTTAATTATAAATAAGTCTAATGAGTTTTAGTTAACGCAAGCCCTTTAATTTTCTGGTTACAGTTCACACACCTAAATTGGCATCTTTTAAATTGAATGTTCAACTTTATTTATTTGAAATTTTGAGAAAATTATTTCTTCCCTCAAGCGTGATATGCAATTCATAAATAAATTAACTAAACTATAAAGAATTCTATATTTTTGAAACTATAAGAATTAAAAAGTTATAGTATTTTATGAAATAAACTAATAGTAATCTATGAAAGTTGAACATTAATGGCAAAGCATTGTTGAGTTCATAATGATATTGTATTGCGAGACAATGACATAAACACCATGAAAAAGCACGTTTAACTCATCAACAAATATCTAATAAAATTTGATACTTGAAATAATTTTCAAAAATGTATTTAGTTTAGCACAGTTTTCAGGGGCATCAACCTATCTATATATCAGACTTACTGAGATATATATACTTCACATAAATATTTAAACTTAATAAATTTGAACTTTCTTAAACACAATTGTTTGAGAATATTTTTGTACCAGAATAATAAAGATATAACTTCTTTAAATATGACAATTGCTTCAGCTATTAATGATCTCATAAATAAAGAATTTACAACTTCTTAATAAGTATTCAAAGTATTTAAATTCCTTGACCTATATTTTTACTTTTATTGCAAATTATAATTTTGAGATAACTGAGAAATAGATGATACATAAATATTAATTCGTTTCATAATATATGTATAAGATTATAAATCATAAGTTTATATAACTTATAATTATGTAAGAATGAGACTACAAGTAAATTTGTTTATTTATTAAACTTTTAACTTCGTTAAGCATCAAATATTGAAGCTCGAAAGGGAACACCCATTAATGATGATTCAATGTAGGTTTACTTGATTTAATACATTATAATTTCCATCCCAACCCTCGCATTTTTTTGAATGAACTTTATAATCTGTCCTCTATCTAAGCGAAGATAGTTTGATCAGACATAATAAATGTTACTCATCGAGAATTTTGCATTGTTTAACTTTATCAGTTCAATAAAAGCAAACTCATAGATATTCATTAGTACTCATTAATTAATTTTGTTCCCATCTAATTGATTAATGAATCCAAAGTTAATTTATTAATCAAATTAAGATAAGAAACTGTAGTTAACCACTGATTTGAAAAATAAACTATAGTAGCTCTTTGTCTAATTAATAAATTGATTTAAAAGTAGATTTACGTACGAAATAGATTAACGTGAAAAATGTTTTACATTAATTCTAATTACATTCTAGTTGATATTGTGTTTGTAAACTCGCAGGTATTTTTGTCGATTAAGCTTGAGAAAAAAGATTCATATTTTTTCTAATCTGAGATCATAAGCCAAGTCCTTCAAAAATAGAATGCATAACAGACTCCTGACTGTTATTTAAACCATTTCCTGAGCCCGTCTCCACTCCCTTAAGTTATTAGCCCTTAAATAGAATCAAACCAAAGTCTCGAAGATTTAATTAAAAACTCAATTTTAGTTGAGATAGTATTGATATATTTACTTATCAATTAAAACCATGAAATAATTCATCAAATATTTTCAAGATTAATATAATTATATCAAATCAATTTGTTTCACACGACATATTTTCTAATCTCATATTATTAACTACTTTTCGATATTTCTTTATAAATTGAAGAGAACTTAACTATAGTTTGTTTTATGTTAAGTTCAAGTTCTCGAGTGAAGTTATTTTACCAAAAAGAATAAAAAAATAAAATATGTATTTATATTATATGTTTTTAATCGCTGTGATGTTTGCGATCAAAGTAAATATGATTTTCAGAGCAATTAATTTTTAAGTTTTATAGTTAATAATTAATTAATAATTATGTAATAAAAAATCGTGAGAGGTTTCAAGCGTATCATTCAATTCGTTTGAAAAAATTAATAATAAGTGGTTCGCATCAGTGCTTAATTTGATGATTATTTTCAAAGTTGTTTTTGCAAATCTCTGCTTTCATAAACATAACTGATTCTTAATTTCATTATTGGTCAACTATTACATAATTTTCTTGATTAAAATTCAGAAATTGAAATTAATGATGAAACATAACTAAACAATTTTGAAAAATAATTTAACTCATGTCGAGCATTGAATTATTAATTGCGTTATAAACTCAATAAAGTCTTGATTCACTCAATTAATAAAAATCTGAGAGTTGGCTAAAATTGACCCAAATTAAGAAATACTGGAGGCAATATTGAAGTAAATATCTCTTTGAATGTTTTTGTTTTGCTAAAAGGCATTTAAAATTTAAACGAAATCTTTATAAAAATATACAGCTCTTAAAACGCTTTTGGATATTGTGCAGAATGAATAAGAAAAATGCATAAATCCTCATTTCGTTGAAAAGTAAATTTTTATTAGCTTTAATCTATTGCTTAATAATACAAGAATTGGTACTTATAGTAATAGTGCTATTTTGTAATCAATTTAAATGATGTGCGATAAAGAAATAATAATTTATTCAAAGGCAATTCACAAGAATTTTTAATAGCAAATCATTTTCCTCTAAATTAATGACACTTTTAATGACACTTTTAGAATATATTTAGCGAAGAATTTAGATAATTAGCTCATCTGGTCATTGAAAAAATGTTGTGCTTATGCAACGTTATAATATAGATAGAAATACTTTGACTTAATTGTTTTATTATTATAGACGATGAAATTGAGAATCAATTGGAGGTCAAACCATCAAATTAGATAAACATCACAATAAACTGAACGTATTTATAGCTCAATCATTGACTTTATATTTTAATGAACATCTCAGAAAAATCGGTTCAAATAAGTATTCAATATTTAATCAATAATCATAAATTAATTTAATGATTCACAATCGATGCTTCATATCTAAGGTTCAATCAAAGTTTAATTCAACAAAAACTGATTAATGATGAAACTGTTCAGCATCAAAATGGTTTAATTTGTTGATAACTCATTAAAAATCAAATAAAAACTTTAAAAGTTTGGCCATATTTTAATTTTTCAGAAATTATAATTATTTTGTCCAGTTTTATAATTGACAGATAGGGTTAAGGAATTCTTTGATAAATAAAAAATCTTATCTATTGAATTGGCAATTAATTGGTAACCTTAAGCTTTGATTTTAATTAAAATAAAATATACAATTGTGAAAAATCAGATAAAATCTAATCAAGAAGATATTTTAATAAGATCTTAATATTTTATGAATTATCAGTGATTTCAAACTCTAATAACCATTCAAAAAATCAAGTTTTTTTCAAGCCTTCATTAAACTTAAAACTTCTAACAAAACTATTAGAGGTTGATTTTTCCGAGAGTCAGATTCTCGAGTCTCGAAATTAAACACTCGATCGAGACTCGAGACCCTCGGCGAGAGTCTCGACTCTCGAATTATTT
>JAQFXV010000169.1:0-31710 GCA_034694065.1 Camisia spinifer
AATTCCGGTTAAAATTATTTCCCCGATTTTGACCGCCGAATCAGAAAATTTATTTTAACCGGAAAATGCGAAGCCGACATATAATACTCATAGTTTAGTATTTTTGTGAGAGTTGAAAAAAGAATTTGATATCATTTTCTAAATCTCTATAAATAAATGGAGAATATTCAATGCTATCCAAAATTATGATCAAATTGGTAATGCAGTGAAGTAGCTTTGAGGTGATTCCCAATTAACTCATAGAAAAGTTATTTTAATTCAAGTAAAATCAAAGGAATACAAAACATTTCAAAAATGCATTTTAGGAATAGGATAAAGAACTAATTTTTATGAAAATAGGAAAACCTGATAGTGATCAAGGTTTTAAAAACATTAATGATTTTTTCTAATTTCTACAGTAAACACATAGCAATAGCATAGCATTTAAGGGAAGTCAAGTATTAGCAGTCGTTCTGTGAGTTGCCTTTTAAGGTTCACATTGATATTAAAGATGCATTGAAATGAAAACTCAAGAGAAGCAATCTTTGCACACGAAACTATTGAAGTTATTCCTGGGATCTTAACTATACTATTTGCTATTCAATGCAAATGCTTCATAAGCTCCGGTACTGTCATGTCTCGATTGGTAGTCATCCCATAATAACATATATGTCACAATTCTAATAGACCCGCGAAATTTTGGCCTCTATTTATCTCCTTTAGGTATAACCACAGTTCTCGAAACTTCGATTCATTAAAAATGAAATAATGAATAGCTTTCTTAACTAAAGACAAGTTTTAAAGACAAGTTTATGGGTTATATAGACTTTGAGCACTCAGAATAACATGCTCTAACATTGATAATAAAAATCTCGGATATAAATTTGGATTCCTGCTGATGTCGCTTTAAAATTTATACATTATAAAATCTAAATATTTTGTTATCAAGGGTTTCAAATTATAGATAATATAGTTAAATTATAAAAAAAATTATTTTATTTTCTCTTATTTAATCGCCGAATTGTTCACTTTAATTAAGATGAAGTAAATAATAAATAAACCCATCATTTAATCACTTTGAGCTCTTTTAGGCATAAGAATTCTTGTATTGTCTACATTGAGATTTTACAAGATTTAGGTTATATGACCCGTATTTCAACAAAAAAAAATACTTATGGAATGCAATGGGAAACCAAAATTTTGAAAGTTTAAAATTATTTCATGTCAACAACTGTATGATCCGTCTTTTTTTTAAAAAAATTTAACGTTTCTAAAATAGTTAAATATTATTTTATTATATTTGATTTTTGATCAATTTTTCATTTGAAAAAAGAAGAGCAATTAAAGTTTGTTTCCTATTTAATTATAATTGTATTAAAAGTATTTAAAATAGTTGTTCATTGATAAACGTGAGTTCTTTTACGCCCACTAAATGCGATTCAGTGCCACTGCTTTGATTTGAATAAAGGTCTCGCGTTTGCTTAACACTACTCCCAAAAGGAGTTTCACCACTGCTGAACATCATCATCCGACTAAACATCTCATTTTACAACACATTTTTATCCAAGTTATCACAACTTATTCTTTTTAAGTTAAGTTTGTGCACTCTCTTCATTCATTTGCTTATAATTTTTTGTTAATTGTGTTCTCAATTATTAGTTAGTTCTTAGTCTAAAAGCGAATTTTGTTCCGAAAATGTCTAATATGTCCGAACCGAGGAAAGCTTTTTCTATAAAAAAATCATCTAAGAAAAAAAAAGTTACCATCGAAGAAAATGTTACGAGTTTTGACGATGGAATTGATGGTCAAGTGACTATCACTACTATTAAAAGTTATGGGCCTAATGATGACGGCCCTATTATTCAGGAAATAAGAGATGACTTATCCGACGAGGTATTCTTTGTTGTATTTCAACATAATTCAATTTGAATTCAAAATCTCAAGAATTTGTGAATTATAGCTTTGTTCAAAATATTGTTATGAATATTCATTTGATGACTTCGAGCTTTCGTAATCTAAAATCACTGATTTTATCAATGGATGAAATGCATGAATATTTTAAAGAAGATTTTTTATGATTGAAGCTATGCATGACAATTATTTACCCCATCGACTTTTTTTTAAATATACACAAACTTTGAAATTTCTTCTTAATTCAAAATGTTTTATTGTATTAATTTTTAATCTTTATTATTAAGATTAAATTTCTTATTTTGCACAAAAGTGTGATATTATACACTGGAATATTGTGAAAAATCAAATTTATATTAATCATTATTTATTATGCATATAACTGCTATTTAATGCCATTTTATATAAATAGCTTCATCAATAATAATAAGTATACCGGAAGAAAGCAAATATTTAATTTCTAAATAAATAATAGTAATGAAAAAGTTCAACAGAGAAGTTCTCTTCCGTAATCAAATTCTTTGAGTGAAAGTGCATAAGAATTGGGTCTTTTCTATTAATAGATGATCATCAAAATATAGCTTAAAGATCAAACTTATGCTTCACTCGCCCTATTTAACTATCAATCAAATTATCTCCTCTTTAGCATTGAATAAATTATTTGCTATACTTTAAAATCTTTTCGATCAAACAAATAATGATTTAAAATTGAATTTTAGCTGATATTTTCTGGAGAATATACTAAAGCGATGTCGAAAGATTGGCATTCGGCTCACTTCTGTTGCTGGCAATGCGACGGATCTTTGACAGGATTGCGTTACGTTCTCCGTGAAGACCATCCCTTTTGTATTAAATGCTATGAACAGGTTCACGCTAACGTCTGTGAGGAGTGCACAAAACCCATTGGCATTGACTCAAAGGTATACTATTATAATCTGTCTATTTTAACAGATCTTAAAGTATAGCATTAAACATATCAACTCTTGTTAATTGTCATTTTGTTTACATTTTGGTCTCAGGATTTGTCGTATAAAGAAAAGCATTGGCACGAAACTTGCTTCTTGTGCAATAAGTGTAAGGTTTCACTCGTTGATAAACCATTCGGATCAAAATCCGAGAGAATATATTGTGGTGATTGCTATGATGTACAGTTTGCGAGTCGATGTGATGGTTGTAACGAAATATTCAAAGCTGGTATGGATCATATGGATCATAACCATTTGTTTTAAAGCCAATACTTTACAATATTTTCTTTAATTGTATCAATATTTTTGTTAAGGCACTAAAAAGATGGAATACAAAGGAAAGCAATGGCACGAGTCTTGCTTTTGCTGCTTTAAATGTAAAGTTTCTATCGGAACAAAAACTTTTATCCCACGAGAAAATGATATATTTTGCACCGATTGTTTTGAGGAGAAATATGCAACTCGTTGTGTAAAATGTAGTGAGGTTTGTATCTCTCATTCAAATTTGTTAACAACTATTCCGTATATACTCTTCAAATTATTACATTTGACTTTTGCTTTATAATCATAAGTATTTCATTGAATTTCAACACTATTTTATCAGTTCATAGAAGATTTAGTTTTAACGTTTCTAAAGAGTAGAATTTGAAACCACTAAATAAGTCGATTCATCTTATCTATAGAAATAGTACTTGAAAATAACAATTTTCGTTCCTTTGTCAATATTAAGTTAGTATAGTTCTAAAAATCCGAAAAAGATAAGGTTTGAAATGAGGTTTTAATGTTATGAATATATATTCGATATAAAATACATCGTATAAATTAGGTTAGATCTTTAGTTTGAATAAAATTTTAAATGCAGGCATATATAATTTTCAATCAGATAAAAGAGATCACACTCTCATTTATGATCAAATATTAATAAAACACATTTTTTCAAAACTTAGTTTCTTTGAAAGAAAGTATCGTTTTAGATTTCAAAAGGTGGTGTCACTCATTTTTATATAATGTTTTTAGATTCTTTAAATCAATTAATTATATCTCATGATTACTGTTAGATAATTTCATCAATAAATATTCTAAAATTTAGTTTAAATAAAAGTTTTAAATTAGTATTTGAAATTATAACTATTGGAAAACCTTTTCTGTTAAAACAATAATAATAATTTTTGGGTTGTACAGTATAATGAAAATCTTACTTAATTATTTATAAATTCCTGATTTATTATATGAATGATATATGGAATTTAATATTAATTTTCTTCCTCTAAATGATACATTTAACTGAAGATCGAAAATTTTATACCTAAATTTCAGGGCTAAAGATGTCAAATATATTATTATTTTTAAGATTGGAACTGAGATAAAAGATTGCCGATTTCGAGTAAAAATTAACTTAATATAATTTATAATTAGATAATAAATGCTGGTGGTGTTACTTTTAAAAACGAGCCCTGGCATAAAGAATGCTTTAATTGCAATTCATGTGGAGTAACATTGGCTGGAGTCAGGTTTACCACTAGAGAAGACAGACCTTATTGTTCTGCTTGTTTTGGGAGCTTATATGCGAAAAAATGTGACGGATGTTTGAAACCAATTGTCGGTAATGTAAAAGGTTGTGGTCGTATTGGTGTGCATGCATTCCATACAATTTGAGCTCAACATTAATTTGATTAATTGTTAATTCAGGAGTCGGAGGAACTAAATTCATATCTTTTGAAGACCGAAACTGGCACAACGACTGTTTCAATTGTACGGGATGTCAGACAACGCTTGTAGGAAAAGGTTTCATCACTGATGGACCCGATGTCTTATGTCCAGACTGTGCAAAAACTAAACTCCAATTGTCTTAAACATGTTAATAGGCATTTGTTATCATCAGATATATATAAAAATATATTTAATATATAATAGATATATTCATTCTCAATGTAATTTCTGACCAATCAAAACAAGGAACTGAATTCAGTACTGGTGCTGCAGCTTATTCGATATCACCGTTTAAATTGTTCAAAATTGTTTCAATTGCTTTTTTCAAGTTTGCGAACACAGAATTATATTGGTTACAGATATGCATAAAAATATCTTCAAATTATTCGCTACAGTAAAATCATTCGAATGTCATTTCAATCATATAGTAGAATGTAAATCATGACCAATGATTCAAAGGTATTAAGATATTCGCTGTTATTCGAGTATTAAATCAAAGTCAAATTATAGACCGATATAATTATTATGAAAAACTACATTTGCTTTATTATCAAACCCCACAAATGCTAATTTATATATAGTCATAATTACAAGTTTAGTCCACACAAAATCAACCCCTTATTGTAATTTAGTATAAAATGCAAATAACATGTCATCAAAAAGTTTGTTATGTTGTAATGATGCCAATGATAGCATGTTTGTAGCTGTAGTCTAAGGTCTACAGTAATAATTACTGCAATTTGGCTTTTTTTGTTTATAGGGTTTCTCCAATTTTTGCCAAAATAAACATTTTTTGGAACTCTTCAAATGAGTTTTGAATTTATTACAAACTATCAAAGTATTGTACAGATTATTCATGCGATTGTTTTTCAACTCGTTATCAAAATATAAATTCTTTATTCAAAATAACCTGATTCGTGAAT
Organism: Camisia spinifer; assembly: GCA_034694065.1. NCBI lineage: Eukaryota > Metazoa > Arthropoda > Arachnida > Sarcoptiformes > Camisiidae > Camisia > Camisia spinifer. The sequence continues at coordinate 5,489 of JAQFXV010000169.1, forward strand.
ATAGAAATACTTATTATGAATGGTTTCGGCGAAAGCAGTTTAAAAAATTAATTTCCAAAACGGACGAACTTTTTAACATTAATTGATTCTTATTTCGAATACTGTAACAATTATTCATTGAAAAAATTATATTTAATTTATTAAAATGAGAAAAAGCGTCATTTTAGAACTGAACCTTTTTCAATTTTTGCTGAAAATATTGAATTTTAAAGCGTATGGAATTTGTTTATTGATGAAGAATATTTAATTTAAGCCTACTATTATTGTATTGCAAGCTCATCATACACAGAATCAGTTCAATTAAATAACTTAAAAAATACTTTTTGACGGTTTAAACGAATTAATTTTGGCAAAATTGGAGTTTTTACCAATTGTTATACTTTATATTTAAAATTAAATATAACTATTCAATTAACTCTTTGCACATATACTAATCTTAATCATATTAATAATAAAAGTTTTGTTAGAATTAAACACACTTTGTTGAATATTTATTTTGCTCATTATTTTTTAAAAATAAACTGATAATTAATAATTTTTATTAATTCAATTCATTTCCAAAAACTCTTGTGGATGATTCCACATAAACAGGACCCATAGCTCGTACATTATATAGGGATAATATTGTACTTTTGTTAGAAAAAATAGTTTTGAATTCACATTAAATGATTTGAATTGAGTAATGAGTTCAGTTCATCAAAGCTTTGAATACTTTTTCAAAAAATTCTCTCGAGTCTGCACATAAGCCCTTTGCAATGGAACTTTTCAACGCGAATGGGCTTAACTCAAAATCCTTAAAAATAAAATTTTGCCGTTTTTTGGCATAAAATATTTTTAGAGCTTTTGAACTTATTATTCAGATTTCAAAGTCATATTTTGAATAATAAGTTCAAAAGCTCTAAAAATATTTTATGCCAAAAACAGCAAAATTTTAATTTTAAGGATTTTGAGTTAAGCCCATTCGCGTTGAAAATTTCCATTGCAAAGGGCTTATGTGCAGACTCGAGAGAATTTTTTGAAAAAGTATTCAAAGCTTTAATGAACTGAACTCATTACTCAATTCAAATCATTTAATGTGAACTCAAAACTATTTTTTCTAACAAAAGTACAATATTATCCCTACATATGGGCGAACTTTGCTTAATCTGTGGTAACTTCAGAATGAAAATTCAAACTATTTATCAAATTAAAATATTGAATTGATTTAAAGTCTTTTGCTTAGAGCCGTTTCTGTGATTAAAACCCATTGCATTTATGGAATTTTGGAAAACTTTAGATTGTATTTATTGTAAAAATAGTTCTGATTTGTAATGCACTCAAGTATTTCATATAAACGTAATATGCATTTAATGAGTGAATAGCCTGTATAGCCATTCAAAGTTGAGGTGAGATTTCGGTTCCACAGGTTGTAAAATAATTAGACTCACCAAAAATTTAATTAAAACTCTCTTAAATTTTAAGGATTTGACATATTTTAAAATAAGGAAATATTTTTCTTTGATATGATTACTATTAAAAAAGATTTTATTAATGATTATCATTTTGATCTTTAATTTAAAGCTAATTTTATTTAATAAAAAATTAATACTTTTTGAAGTTTATTTTAAAATTTAAAAAATGTGTAAACAATATATCTATTTAATGATTAAATTAAATTTTTATTTAAATATCCATTGGTTTGATTTCAAATATCGAAATCATTAACTAAAAAGTGGAAAACAAAGGCCGCCTTTTTTCTCTCCGATGATTGTAATTGCGCTGAATTGGAAACATTTGTTTTAATTGGTTGAACGCTCTTCTTATCTAATATAAAGTCATTTTCTGGAGCTCTTAAAACAATAGTTCCAAATATTGAGGCTTAAAATGAAATTATTTGTTAGATTATAATATATAATAACTTATTGCATGTTTACCTAATATTTTAGAGTCGAGTTTATTTGAATTTGAATGTCGAAGAAGTTCTCGTAGAAAAGCGATTAAATAATAAAAAACGTGCCTATGATTTGATGGCATTTCATTTACGACCTAATTATTAAACACATAAACAAGTTAATTATGGAATAAATGAATGACTAATTTATTATAACTCATGACTTACTTGTTTACAGAGAATAAAATTATTGCTACATTCAAGTGATCGATGATAAAAATTTAATGGAATCACTGGTTCTGAGAGCGCTTCTAAAAATACGAGCAAAGCTTCTGCGATTGAGTTAATACTAACATTAAATTTATCAGGAATTCCATTATCCAAAGCATTTCTTATAGTTTTAAATTCAGAAATAAGTCCCGACTGTTGAAAGAGGTCTTCGCATAGCATTCCGTATTTATACAACTGGTCGACTAATATCCAGAGTTCTTTAGGTATATCCCAAACCGGAGATAACTCTTCACTATATTGTTTTTGTTCTAATTTTTGTAATAAATCACTGGAAACCTCTTTGAGAGGACATTTCAATCTGACTAATGTATCGATAGAACTGCCGAAAGAGCTCGGCTGATAAGAACCCGTAATTGTGATGAATAAATCTTTACCGCCGTCTAAATGTAAAACTATTATATCATATAATTTTTCTGATCCATTATTAAGTTTTGGTGCAGTATTTCTGTCGACCTTTACTTCTAATTCGATATCAAGTGAGTCCCCGGGCATTATTCTGGAGTTGTAGGGTTCGATTCGAAGCCATTCTTTACAATAAGATAATTCATTCGGTTTTTTAATAAATTCGAAAGTGACCGGCACTTGACCTGTATTTGCAATCGTTAAATAGTTAACTAATGAGTCTCTGAATGAAACCGTATCGAAAATAACTTCCATTTTATCGACAGTGACTTGTGGGAGAAATTCGTTCTCAAGTTTATCGAGTTTTTTCATAACATCTTCATATATTTTACGGAATTTGATATTATCAATAACTTTGATCGAAGTGTCAAAGAGAGCACTGACAGGTTTGTGATCACTAATCATTAATTTAGAATGACTTCTATATAAGAGTTGTTTAGTGTCTTTGCCCCGCCATAAGACTCTGTCACACCACGCGGGCGGACGACTCTTATCACTTGAATCCCAGGTATCAGTTCCCGGATCGTATTTATAAGTAGGTAAATGTCTTATTTCTCCCTCAGTATAACCAACGAATACGTTTTTTACTCCCATCTGTACTTTCAGCTGATCGTGTTCTAAAAGTGTTGTATAGGCTTTAGCGTTGAGCATGGTTTTCACTTCATCTGTACTGAAATCCATAAGTCGATAATTCAAATCTCCGAACCAATAGATTAGTCTATATTTAAGTTAAATCAAATCAAATCATTAAAAATTATTATTCATTTACACTCTAATCGATAGATATTTATTCCAAAACATGCATTGAAATAGAGTATATACTAGACATACTCATGATCTTTAATACGTTTGGGAGGTTTGAATTGATTAAAAGTAAGTCGTGAACAAATTTCATTATAATCTTGATTACGTCTCTCATATTCTTCTACATGTGCTGCTAAATGACAATTAACAAAACACAAACTTGAGTTATGAAAATCAAATCTGACGGCAACGCCTCCTTTATTGCCCTTTCAAATAAAATATTAATTTTTAGTTCACATTAAACTATAAATAAATAATTAAAATTGAATACCATTTTGCCTAATATTCCAGTGCCAACAGTTTCAGCCGAAACATTAGTGACGTATTGTTTTAATTCTTTCTTAACGAATACAATTAACATCATTCCTATGAGACGAACCAATTTGACTAATTCATAGTGAGCTTTGGGATGGAGTCCATGTTTACATGCCTTGAACCAAATCTCCTCTTTTGGAGAATCATTAAAAAGAAAGGCTTCTTTACTTAAATCTAGTTCTTGAAAGCCAATCGCATAGATATCAGGAGGGGATGGATCGCAAGCCAACCAATACTCGCCTAAAGAAGTACTCGCATTCTGTCCGTTGACATTCCAGGTGCCGATAAATATACGAAAAGATTGTAAATCCATATATTCCTCCTCTAACATTGTCATTTTCGCTCGAATCACACTTTCTCTTGCGGCCAATGGTGTGGCTCCGCTCGCAATACTATGTCGAGGAATATTACCGAAATTGTCGGGCGATTCCGCATCACTATAAAAACTACTGTTTCCGACGTTATTTGTAAAAGTATCGGCCAATGCATTCACTTTTGATGAATTGTTGTCAATCCATTCTGTTATGCTATTATTCTGAATGTGTTCATTCATATCGACATTTTTTGAATTGTTCACTTTTGTGGTCGAAAATGGGTTGAAAGGATTCGATGGTTTCAAAGCTAGCGTTTCATTGGTTTCAGTTTTATCATTAAAATTCATTGCATCTAAAAAATTATCTTCAAATTTTAGTGATAAATCATTGCTTTTATTCAATGATAATAACGATTCTTTTTGACTAAAATATTTTTGTAACCACTCAAATGAAACGGGTGTTGATCTTCTCAAATGTACTGAAAATAAAGTTTTGAAACTTATAACTAATTGATGTTAAAGATAGAAAACTGAATAAAAGCTTACATTCGATGGCTTTATGAATCTCTGCAACAAAACTATTGGTAGACGTATGATATGGCAATTCAAACAAATATTTCTTTCCCTCAAATGTTATTTTTACGTAAAGGTCTGCATTTGCTGTCAAAATAAGTCAATATTTAAACATTAATTTTTATGATCAAAGAGAAGAACATAATTTGAGAAAAATGACTTTTAAAGCGAGAAAAATCGCTGCAATTTTGAAGATAGTGTTAGTTTTGAGAATAGCCTTCAAAATAATAAATGCTCACCGAAAACATCTGAAGCGTCTAATTTGTTAGACATCAAAAATCCGTATTAAAGATAAGCAGTAAAAAAATAAATGAAACCAATTGTTAAATTGAAAGCTTGTTATTTCCAAAACAATGAACTTTGAATTTAGTGAGAAAACAGCTTAAAAATGTTATAATTTATACCGATTTCACATTGAAAGTTGTCGTTGACGGGCAATGCGTTCTCTATAGTGAGATCAGAGCCACTCTTTATCGTTGAATTAGACGTTATAAATATAAGTAAACTATTGAATGAAAAAATAAATGTCAAGGTTTGGCAAAAGACGAAACATTAATAGAGAAACGCATCAATAGTAAAGTATAATCAAATAATGATCAATCAAAACTCGAAAACACACAACATTTCAATTTATGCTTCATTGATATTGCATGACATTCGTGTTCATTACCCGTAATTATTTTGATTCTCAATCAAAGCTAATATTCGGCTCGTTATAACCCAGTCCTGAACCAAACCAGCTTTAATGCACTATTGAATAAAAATACAAACTTTCAATACATTTCAACCCATTTAACATCATTTCAAATACGAATCAAAAAAGTCCATTTCTTTAGTTTATTGATTAAGTTTTTGTTGGGATTTATTTTCCAAAATATTCTCACACTATGTATGTTTGGTTAACTTTTCAATCAATTTATTCAACTCATTAAGGGAGGTGTTAATCAAGTTAAATCGATAACAAATTATTCATAATCATTAATCAAATATTCAATTTAATTCAATAATAATTAATTTAATATTAATTTCAAAATCGTCAAACAATTTCTAAAAGTAAATCATTGATAAAAATGGCGAAAGATTTCTCAAGAGTTTTACAAATCGTTGATTGAAATCAAAGTGTTTTTGAATATCAAATTAAAAACTAATATCTGTCACAATTTTCTTCGAATTGTTCTATACTTTAATTTATTGGTTAAATTGATTTATTTTTATCGAAACGCTAAGAATATAAATAATTGAAAACTTGATTCAAACTAAAAAATTGATCAGTTTTTCCATTTTACTAAAGAATTAATAATAAGAACTATTAATTGTAATAAATGTTAAAAAGTTTCAAAATCTAATGAACTCAAGTTTGATGAAAATGAGACCAAATTTTAAAGTCAAAGAACAAATGTTTTCTCAATGCCATTAAAAAAAATTATTCTTCAGGAACTAATAACTTGCGGGACATGAATGCGGTATTATGGCCAGGGTTAAGGAGGTTGGGGGTCAATAAACCCTCCACATTATCCTATTTTGCTGTCTCTTTACCACTAACTAGCAATTAATCTAAACAATTTTTGAGCCAATTATCAAATATTCATTCAAGTATTCTGTAATTAAAGTTCATTTTTGATGGTATTTTAAGTTCAATTTTAAAAGGCATTACACTTTAGTTTAGTGTTAACTTTAAATAAGCGGAACATCTTTTGCATATATAACAAACCAAAACAAATACATTTTTAAAATCAATTTGTGTTCAACTGTTTATTTATTACCAATACTACTAATATATTATAACTTCATCATTGATTCAAATAATTGAACCAATTATTCAATAAAATGGTTCATTAATTATTATAAATATTCAAAATTATCTCAAATAGTGTTTAATTAAGTTGAGTAAGACTTACATAAATACATTTGTGACCAGATTTAAGTATATCATTGATAACATGTGACAAATTAGCGTCCATTGAATTCATTATTTTGTACTCTTATTAATCCTTATTATTGTAATAATAATAGTATTAGTTATTCAATAATACATAAATTCACTCATTAATGTCATTTCATTTCCTTCAAATTCCCGTTAATGACAAAAATCTCAATAGTTTTCATTTTTTAAAGGTAAATATTTTTAAATAAATATGTCATTTAATAAAAAGGGAGTCATTTCTCTCCATTACAATTGAATTAAGATTTATGTTTAGATCAGACTTTGATATGACGTCATTTATGCTTAAACTTTAAATAACGCCTATTTTTCAATCATTGAACAAAACTTTATTATCTATTGATAAATGTTTAACTTGATTTTTGAGATAAAATATTGATTGAAATAATGAATTCAAGTCATTCTTTTATTTTTGGCATTAAATAACACTAAAAGATATGCTTTTCAAATAAAATTCAAATAAAATGTCAATAATAGATCTTTTAGTTAGTATTAAAGTATATTTTAATGTTCAGTAAAAGGCACTGAAAGTTATAGAATCGATACAAATGTTTGAGTGTTTAGAGCTTCAAATGTTCTTTCACTTAATATTTGCCATTAATTTGTATTAAAAAATTATAAGTTATTGAAATTTAATATTTAATCACTAATTGCTTGAAATGGACAGAATATATAGAAAACTGAAATCTATTTGAAGCGAACTTTTTATAATAACAAATAGTTTTGAAAATTAAAAGCTCACACTTGAAGAGCATTTTTCAATTTAAAGAGAATAATGATATAAAATGAAAACTAATTTTAAAATAAGATCTTTTAACGTAAAACAAAATTATAAAAAACAAGAGTTAAAAGAAGGGTTTAGTATAATAGAAATGGAATCCACGGGAGAATCGAGTCTTGAGAGTGACTTTTGATTCTCAGCTAACGATAAATTATTAATACTATAAGAACTAAGTTTACGGTTGGCTTTAATTATATCAATTGTTTTAGTATAATATGATTTATGCTCTTCTTCTTCATTATTCTGAGAAAACAGATTCAAATTCCATTCCATAGACTTTGGCTCCCATTTAATAGTAAACGAATGAAGAAGTTTTTTACCATTTTTAACAAACATGACTTCGAGTAATGAAAATATTTTGATGGGATCGGAATCCATGTGATAGAGAAGGAGTTCGTATTCACTCACATAATGCAAAAGATGTAAACAATTCAGTTTATTGAACACTTCGCCAAATATATTGGACTCGACGTCAAGTACTTTAGACTCAAGCCTAGCGTCTAATAAACCAGTTCTTCGATTCTTGTCTTCTTTTATTTCGAGGCAAACAATTTCACTGTCAGTAATGAAAGCGCAGACTTTTGGTTTATTCATTATTATCTTTGGTTTCATTAAATCTTCAGTAATTTCTTCACTTAAACTGTTTTCATCACAGAATTCAGGAATTCTTCCGAAACCATTAGAACTGAATGTTTGTGAACCGGGATTTACAATATATGAACCAAATTCATCAATTCGTATAACTGTTACGTCTATTAGTCTTGAGTTTGGATATTGAGGCGCAACGATTGTCAGCAAATAATTGTTATCAGAACACCATTGATAACAATAAACGCCTTCAAAGAGTCGCGAATCTGAGAAGTCATTTGAATCAAACAAATTTCCAGTAAATATTATATGACTTGCCATCAATTGAAGCCTTTTATTGCCATTAAATTGAAATATATGCAGAACTATAGTATTTGATTCTTCACTCTTTGAATAACTGAGAAAGTGTTGACCATTTTGTGTAAAACCAATAAATATATGAGACATAAATGATTCGTTTGGCAGTAAATCGCATAAAACGTATTCCCGTTTTACTAACGATCGCAATAATGAACGCGAATTACTTGTTATACCATTTCTCTAATTATTTCAATTTATTTCAACATTAATTATCAACCATTTTATTATTATTTCAATTCATTTTAATTATAGATTAATTGTAAGTCAAATATTTCAATAAATACTTACACGCATTCCTTCGATAATTTGCGGCAAATTTTGCGATATTTTACTCATTATTCTCAATATTATTATTAATTTTAATATTATTTATATTCGAATTCAATTAAAATTATTTTTATTTTATTTACAATTAAATGATAATATCTTTTGATATAATAATAAGTTTAAGCTTTAATCAAAAATTCATTTTAATTGGAATATTAATTAATAAAAAGAATAAAACGCGAATTGATTTAGTTATTAAATAAATTAATTTAATTAAAACTTTGAGACTTCGAATATTAGTTTACATTCCGGTCAATATTGAAATTGAAATTAAAGTTCTCTTATTTTCAAACTTTGATCATTTGTTTTTGTATGAAAATAATGAAAATAAGCGCTTATTTTGTTCGATAATATTTGAGCGCAAATTTTCAAATTTTAAAACTATACCAATTGTAATACCAATACATTAATTTATTTTAAAGCTATCGTAATATACTTTAACTCAATTTAATTATTTTTAAGACTCTGAGGTCTAGAAATCGAGTATTAAGTGAAGCTCAAAATGAAACTGAAAATTAGAAAAAATATCAAAATTTAAATTCGGTATAAATTGAATTCAAATTTCAAACTTGTTTTAGTTCTTGAATATTCCTTAAGTTTAATCTAAAACATTTGGGTTTTATTATTTTTAATGTCAAATAATGTCTTTAATTGTCTTTTATTCAAAATAAAAACTGAATCAGAAGTTGAATTAAATTTAATCGCATTTTAAAGTTAAACTTTATTATTAATAAAACTCAAAAATACAACTATTTTGAAGAAAATCAAAATAATTTCAATGAATAATAATCATCATCTTATTATCTTTTATTTAAATAATTTTAATAATAAGAATCATATATAAAGTCATTGAAATACTAAAATATTCTAAAAGGAGTCAAATGTCTATTAATAACCACCGGATCCGGATTTCATTTGTTCCAAAACATATTTCGCCTGTTCTTCAGATAATCCCAAACTTTTAACTTCATTATTGAAGGCCTGAATGGTTCCGAAGCCACCGAAATATCCATTAAGTCTTGTGGCAATGTTTGACTCAATCAATTGTTTGTCATTTAATTGCAAACTATGAATAAGAGACTTATGTTTTCTTAACATATACTTTTGGTGATAGTCTTCTGCCTCATAGAACACAACTAAAGGTAATATTTTTGTAGCGATCGGTTGCGCAAAATTATTTTGCATTTCTTTCATTGATTTCTGAGCTAAAAGTTTTTGGTGTTCGTTATGATAGAAAATCGCTGACATATATTGCCGTTTATGACAAAGAGTTGGCGAATGATTGGCCCAAAATATGTCTAATAGTTTCTAAAATTGATAAATAAATTAAATTAAAATCAATTTTAACGGAAGAAATTATGAAATTTTGTTGAAATAAGTGTTTAAACATGAATAATGACCTCATATGAAGTTGTATTTGGGTCGTATTGTAAGTCAAGTGTCTCCGTGTGATCGCCTAATGAATGATAAGTAGGCTTTTTAGTGGTTCCGCCCGTATAACCAACTCTCGTACGAATAACTCCTTCAGCGCAACCAAACTGTGACTCTGGAAACCAGAATCACGACATCGCAAATGTTGCCCTTTCGATCTTCACATTCGGTTCCAATAATTTCATGTCTTTATTACATATCTATTCATATTTAAATCAATTTAATGTTTAAATGAAAAAATTAATTTAATGATTGGTATATTTATCGATAATGATTAAAATTGAACAAATCTAACTATTTATGGCCAAAATAATAATGATTGGTTTGTGATTAAATGCTGCAAAATATTTGAAGTTCACAAATCTCATCTCACATTAAAAAGTGATACTAAACCGTTTTCATACTATTTTAGATGATCTATAACTAAATTATAATACAGATATGGCTCACACTTTACCAAACGTTATAGACCGAACACCATTACGTTCAAAATTAGCTTTCATTTTTATTTATATCGAATATTCAATTAAATATTAAATATTAAGTATTCATCAATTAATTAACACTTACTGTCGTTTGTTTTAAGAATCGAAACATTTTAATTAAATAATGTTTCAATAATATTATAAATCAATTAAAATAATAGAATATATGGTTAAAAGAATGACATTTCACTTATTTGTCGTTTATTTAATGTTTGAGAAATGACTCATGAATTGAGTGAAATTATTAACAATTAATAAAATAAGTGATTGACGCACTTTTTATTAAATAATGTTTTGTTGACATAGTTTGAGTTGAGAGTTAAAGGGAAATGTATTATTGCGTCATTACTAGCATTGCGTAAGACATTACAGTAAACATTACTCAATAAATACAATATCATAGATAATATTGTAAAAAACAATGAACCCGTATTACCCGCAGTCAGAATAATCAAGACATTCAACTTTTCAAGTTTTTCATATTTGATAGCCTTCACCTTTAATTAAAATTATAGTTTTTACGAATAAACATAATATTTGGACTGTTCATTTCTGCCACCACTGCTTTCTGATTTCATCTTATATTTGAAAAGTGGTCAATTATTTTTTGCAACTTTCCAATTTTGTCAAATCATATTCTATAACCGGTATATTAGAAGAATAATATATCATCTATTCGAAAATTCTGAAAATAACAATAAAATTTCTAATTGTTAGTGAAATGCGTGAAAATATTTGAAAACACATCTAATTAAAAGCTTTACTTAAGATTTATTTACAACAATAAACTAAAGAAACAAACCATTAAATGCACATTCAATGAACTTGAGTTGACTCAATAGTTCAAAAGCTTTATAAAATATATAGCACCGATATAAAAAAATCATATCATGTTGATATTCGAGAAGTTATTTAGAAGAAAAATCTGACGTAAATTATTTAGGGGTAAACTTAAAACAAAATGTACATTTTGTGATAGACATTGACAATTCCTTTTCGATTCCTTTTTATTCTTAATGAAAACACTTAACACTTAATCAATTAAAACACTTAACTGAAAAACTTCAAATCAATGTTAGAATGATTAAATTTCTTTGAATTTTCATCAATAAAAATGTTTGGATGAATTCATTAAATTTACTCAATATGAAAATTGTATCTAAAAATTGTAATTGTTTTTTAATAATTATTATATTAATTATATAAAAAGTATTGGCATAATATTTCCAATTGATTGCAGTGAATTAATTTCTGTTGGTCTTCGACTCCATTCTATTGTTTCTTCAACAAAAATTTCAGTCTTTAGAAAAATACTTGTAATGCATAATTAATTAAAACTAATGGTATTTTGAAGGGAAATATAAACAGTGGTATGAGAGGAAAAGGGAAATCCGATGCAAACAATTTTGATATATTGGTTACATTTACTGCCATTACTCATGCTAAAGGATTTTTAAAATGTTTGTTGAATAGTTTAATCAACTAATAATGAAAAACTTTCTAAAAGATTTTTGATTTGAGTGATTTTAAAAATCAAACTAAGATGAATAACACGACTTTGTTTGAGGTCAGATAAAAGTGGATATTAATTAGAAAATAATTATAAAAGAAAAATTGTTTTAATTCAAATAGAAAGAAGATGTTTTGATTCCAAAAGATGCGGCAATAATAGCATCAGTATTTTCAGTGCTTATAATAATAATTGGCATAACTGGTAATAGTTTGACAATATTAGCTCTAGTAAAGGGTTCACCTAAACTGCAAAGTCACGCAACAACAAAGTTTGTTATAAATCTAGCGATTACTGACTTAATATTTTGTTCGCTTAATCTTCCGCTAACAACAGTCCGATACGCGACCCGTTCGTGGCCTTTCGGGACATTTCTTTGTCAATTGTATCCATTCGTATTTTATGGCAATGTCGCCGCATCTTTGATGTCAATCACTTGTATAACATTCAATAGGTATCAAAATAAAAAAGCTCTGCTTTATAAAAAACTAATGCTTTTCGTATGAAAACTCCATTCTTCTGATACAATAGTAATAAAAAACAATTGAACAATAAATAATTTACACACTAATAGGCTCGTTCTCATTGCATTCAACGATCGATACAACAAAATATATCGAAAAACCAACGTTTATCTTATGATTTCATTTTGTTGGGTCTTCTCTTTTGGGTTAATGTTATTGCCTTTATTAGGCATTTGGGGAAGATTTGGTTTTCGATCGACAACATTTTCGTGTACAATATTGAAAGATGATTTGGGACGATCTCCCAAAAAGTTCTTATTTATATTTGGATTTGTTTTGCCCATAACTATGATTATAATTTGTTACACAATTATATGGATTCATGTGAGGCATCAAACGAGTCAAACTGTTAAAACTTCTAAACGAGACTTAAGGCTTACAAAACTCATTTTCATTATATTTGGAGCGTTTATAATATGTTTCGCTCCGCTCACTATCGCTAATGTTGTCATCTCTGAGTCCAAGTAATAGTAGAACTGAAGTAATTTACTTTTATTACTCAATTAATTATTTAACCTTTAATTTCATAGACAACCTTATCTACACGTATTGGCGTCAATCCTCGCATGGCTTAACTCTTGTATAAATTATTAATTTTTAATTAACTAAAAGTAATTATACAGTAATTGATAGCTTTAATTTATAGGTATAAATCCGATCATATATTTCGCAATGAATGCTAAATATCGTTTGGCTTTCAAAAGAGTTTTAAGAGTGGGCTCTTATTCAACTACATTGACTAATGCTTGTGAATCAATTACTTCAGATCAGCCCAAATCGGTTTACACTAAAAATATGGCATATGATGTCAAAGATATTCAAACATGAAATTCGATCAATTATAATAAGACAGATTTGAAAACTTTTGAATACTTGACTTATAATATACTGTATATAAATGAGAACAAATATATTTAGAGGGCAGGTAAAAGTTAGGAAAATGTATTAAAAAGTTTGCATATCAAAACATAACACAGGTATCATTTAAGTAGTACAAGGATTCAACATTTATTTATTACAAAACTCAAAAACAAATCATAATTATGTAAATCAAACTAAAAGCCTAAGAAGAAAGTAAAGTTACTGTAGAACACATTTGAATGATATCTTAATTTAATAATAACTCGATTGTAACTTATTGTATGCAGTGTTTGAACATATATTTTATCTCATTAGTAAAAATTTAATTAATTGTCTTTTAAAACAATAATTGATTTTATATACAATTGAAAACAATAAAAGTGATTTTGATAATTATTCACTATAAGCTAACATTTACTTTGAATCTATAACTACAATACAGTATTATTTTTCTGACTTTCGTGCCTTTTGAAAAAGTTTTCAGAAACAAATTATTTAGCCTTTTGACACAGTCATTATTATTGTTTTCTAATTGTAAAAGATTGACTGAAACTTCGAACAAAACATCTCTATAGTAACAAAATTAATCTTATTGTCTTTAAAATACCAATTCAAGAGTGACCCGAACTTTTATCGTCAAATTATGCGATTCAAGGCTTTCTTTTATCTTATTTTCTGTGATCGAATTCATCTGTGTTTTAAATGTTGTTTTCGGATGTATTTAAACAAAAAGCACAGATAAATTCTATCGTCCGTGAAATTAAGTTTAATTTATAAAATGCATAAAAACATATTGATTGTATTATCATTATTTTGCACTTTAAGTATCTTTTCAATTGAAGGTAATATTTAATTAACTGCAACCGATTCAATATTGAATGACTTAAACTTTTCTTAAATAACAGGGACTCCAGTCCTACTTGATTTGGAAAAATGCTCAGAACAAAGTTGTGACACTAGAAAGAAAGATTGTTGTCCAGGATTTGATTGTGCACCTCAATGGGCATATTTTGGTGCATGCTTAAATAATACAAGTGTTTGTAGAATCCAAGGCCAAGAATGCAATCTTAACAGTGACTGCTGTAAAGACCAGACACTAGAATGTGTTTTGAGAGGTGATAATAAAACCTATTGTATGGTTTTGGTCTCATAAATTCATTTGACAATTAATTTCGAGTAGAATCAAATTTATTCGTTCAATTATTCTAATTTTTTTCTTTATTTCATTAATTAGTTTAATTTTAAAGCATAAAACATAAATTCTTGAATAAAATTAAGTATAGTATTGAAAACTTAATATCAATTAACATTTGGGACAGAAATCAAAATATAAGTTAAATAATTAATATTTGAAGAATTTTGATAGAATTTAATTGATTGAAAAGAATAACTGACGTAAAAATACAATTTTATTTATTGGTCATTTTTGAAAAATCCCAAACTTATATTGTTTTTATTGATATTTGAATTTTTTGTCTAACATTAAAAGAGTTGGTTTAATCCAAATTATTAGAAATAAGAGTAAATTTGTTTTCTGACAATGAAAACATGAAAGGCTTAAACTGTTTGTTGAGACACTTCCAAGAATGTGAATAACAAACTTGACTTAAAGATTGCAATTTATAGTTATGATTAACATCAGTAATAGTATTAATAGGACAGTACATATGTAATAGTTTTGGACTTTTTATTGACCAAAATCTGACTAAATTATCGTCACCTGAAGAACACATAATACCAACACTTTCGTCAACATTCAGAGGAATTTTTTTGCATCCATTGACATGATTTAAATACATAAAAACTGGTTTATCAGTCATTCGCAGGTCGACTAAACTTATATTATTGTTATGACAACTCGTAATCACACTATTATTATCATTAAGAATATGCAAATATACAATACTTTTACCATTCAATGAAAGACACGATCGTTTAGATATAATATTGTTCTCTCTT
Organism: Camisia spinifer; assembly: GCA_034694065.1. NCBI lineage: Eukaryota > Metazoa > Arthropoda > Arachnida > Sarcoptiformes > Camisiidae > Camisia > Camisia spinifer. Next base: position 20,825 of record JAQFXV010000169.1, read on the forward strand.
ATATCAAAACAAGAGAGTTGTCCTTTATTTGTTCCCGCGATAAAAAACTTCCCGTCATTTGAAGTCTTAAGAGCTGTTACTTTACCGTTAGTTTTGATTATCTGAATATTACCAGAATATGAAGGCTTGAAGACATAGATCTGTTTTTCTCCGCCCAATACATTCATATCATTGAAATGTGTGGCAGAAAATAGTGGTTCTGAAAACTCATAGACCTGTCGATTGGGATTCATTTCATTCTCGTCTTTAATTGAAGTTAAGGTAAAACTTGTGTTAATTGCATTCTTGTTCGGAAAATGATGAACGAGTGTTGACAATAAGTCACCATTTGATCCATTTATATAAGAAATATCTATTACTCTATTTCGTGGCGGAAAACAGTTTATTAAATGTTTTGAATCATTTAAATCAAAATCTTCTTTAAAGACATCTTCAACTGATATTTGATGAACAACAGAACCCGAATCACCACTCAATACACTAAATATCTTATCATTTAGTGGACAACCAATTACTGATTCGACGCATATATTCTTCATTTGATTTCCACAAAAATCAATGACTTCGTATTCATAAGTTTTCAGAGGTTTCAGACTTTTTAATTGCGAACGAAATACTTCTTCTCTTAAATTATATTTCATTTGTTTATTAATCTCTTGATTGTGAAGAGTTTGTGGCAAATGAATCATTGGATCCAATCGTTTATATGAATCAATTGAATCCATGGCTTTTCTTTCATTCAAATGATCTTTTGTTATCACATTTTGTCCATTAGTTCCCGAATCTATTCGAAAATATTTATTTTTTTGTTTATCGTAATAAAAGCCCGGAATTTCCATTTCATTAAAACTTTAATTTATTCTTAAATTCAGAAAATAATAACAAATATTAACTAATATTTTAAACAAATATTTATTACTTTATGATTGAATATATTTCATGTTTTGACGCAATTTTTTTATTGCTTTCACAACAGACTCATAAATACGTATTTTGTGAATGAAGTGATTTAACTAAAATTTCACTCAAACTCATGAAATGTTTTACTTAAATATGAAAAAAATATTTAAAAATAATTTTACAAACTTTTTGATACAATTTCAATCTGCAAGAACTTTTTGAACAACTTCTTTGAACAATGAGTTTTCTCATTGGTTTATAAGAAAACTTGAAAACTATTGCGAAAAAGTTGAGTAAAAGTTATTGAAACTCGTAATTGATTTATAGGTCAGGACTAACCGGTCTATCAGTCTATCAATTATTAGACACAAAACGTGGCTTTTAGAGCATTGATTCGCATATGTCTTGAATAACATTGAATAATAACTAATAAATCATTTTTTGATAAAGTTATTGTTTATTTATTTATGAATAAATATTTAATAAACAATAGTTAGTAATAATAATAAGATAAGTGTATATTAAGTATAAATTGATGGCGACTCAGGACAAGTTGACTCGAATAGCGATCGTAAATACAGATAAATGTAAACCAAAGAGATGTCGACAGGAATGCAAAAAGTCGTGTCCAGTCGTACGGATGGGAAAGCTATGCATTGAAGTGACGCCTAATGATAAAATCGCTAAAATTAGTGAAGAATTATGTATCGGTTGTGGTATTTGTGTAAAGAAGTGTCCATTTGAGGCCATAAGTATTATTAATTTACCATCAAATTTAAGTCGAGACACAACTCATCGTTACGGACAAAACACATTCAAATTGCATCGATTGCCGACTCCAAGACCTGGAGAAGTATTAGGTTTGGTCGGAACTAATGGTATCGGAAAGTCTACAGCTCTTAAAATACTGGCCGGAAAACTAAAACCTAATTTAGGTCTTTATTTTATTTAATTTATATTTGATTTATTAGTTTTACAATAAATATGTTTTATTAATAAATAAATTCAATTTAAAGGTCGTTTTGGTTCAGATCCTCCCGATTGGACAGAAATATTAACTTATTTTCGTGGCTCTGAATTACAAAACTATTTCACACGTATATTAGAAGACGAATTAAAAGCCATAATAAAACCCCAATATGTGGATCAGATTCCAAAAGCAGTTTCTGGACCCGTGTCTGGTCTGATCGATAAAAAGAATGAAAGGAATGAAAAGGAAAATGTTCTGAAAGTATTAGATTTAAGTGAAGCGGTTTGCAGTCGAAATGTAATTGATTTAAGTGGTGGAGAATTACAGCGTTTTGCGATTGCAATGGTTTGTATACAAAACGCCGATATATTCATGTTTGACGAGCCCTCCAGTTATCTCGATGTTAAACAAAGATTAAAAGCTGCCGAAGCTATTCGAGCCCTAATACAGGCCGATAAGTATATAATAGTAGTCGAACACGACTTATCAGTTTTGGATTATTTGTCGGATTTTATTTGTTGTCTTTATGGAGTTCCGGGAGCTTATGGTGTGGTGACTATGCCTTTCTCTGTTAGGGAAGGAATCAATATATTCCTCGACGGATACGTTCCCACTGAAAATCTTCGGTTTAGAGAGACTTCTCTTGTTTTCAAAGTGGCTGAAACCGCAACAGAAGAAGAAGTGAAAAGAATGTGTCGATACGAATATCCGCGAATGGTTAAGAGATTGGGAAATCAGTTTAGGTTAACAGTACTTCCGGGGACTTTCACTGATTCAGAGATAATAGTTATGTTGGGAGAAAACGGAACCGGAAAAACAACTTTTATCCGAATGATGGCCGGAAATCTGAAACCAGATGAAGGAGAGTCTGATGTGCCCACACTTAACATCAGTTATAAACCACAGAAAATAAGTCCTAAATCACAGGGAACTGTTCGCATGTTATTATTTGATAAAATTAGAGATTTCTTTAATCATCCACAATTTCAAGCGGAAGTTGTTAAACCTCTTCAAATAGAGAATATTATCGATCAGGAAGTTATGAATCTTTCGGGAGGAGAACTGCAAAGAGTGGCTCTCGTTCTCTGTTTAGGAAAACCTGCGGACGTCTATCTCATAGACGAACCGTCAGCTTATTTGGATTCTGAACAACGTTTAGTCGCTGCAAAAGTTATCAAAAGATTTTTATTGCATTCAAAAAAGACTGGGTTTATAGTAGAGCATGACTTCATTATGGCTACATATTTGGCCGATCGGGTCATTGTCTTTGAAGGCATTCCTTCTATTGAAACAATAGCCACAACTCCACAAACATTATTGGCCGGAATGAATAAATTTCTACAATTATTAAACATTACTTTTAGAAGAGATCCAAATAATTTTAGGCCAAGAATTAATAAATTAAATTCCGTTAAAGACACGGAACAGAAAAGGAGCGGAAATTATTTCTTTCTTGAAGACCAATAATCAGATGACATTCAATCAAATGGTTCAACAAATCGTTTATGAACTCAAACAAAATAGACGGCAATTGCATGAAAGACAATGAAATTTATTGTTGAAATCGAAAAGTTTATAACTTTTAGATAAATTTTATTAATGATTGCAAAAGATTTCGTGCATTTTTATTAATATTTTGAATCAATTGTAATATTTTTTAATTAAATAAATTGAAGGATTAATGAATTTATATTTATTTTCTAATTATGAAGAAAATAAAATTAATTTATATTAAACTGAGTTTTAATAATAAATATTTCAAAACTAAACATAAATTTATTTGAACGTAATTTATGTATAAATTGAAAATTGATTTAACATAAAATGACGTAATAGAAAGTCAATCGTGAGAATGCATTATTTGATAAATATTTAGTTAAAACGTATTTATCTTTAATATAATAGTAATTTTGTAATAAATGAATCATTTGTTGCAATAATTCAATGAACTATTAAATTAAATCTCGAATATTCTGTTCAAAAACATATATAAATGCGTGAAAATATCAAATCGTACTCACATTTAAAGCATTCGACGAACGAATTATTTAATTCAATAATAACTTTAGTGTTTAAAATATTTTAAATATTGATAAATAGAATAAATTGTTGACACAAATCATGGAATTTCCAGATTTAGGGAAACAGTGCTCTCATTCTGAATGCAAGCAATTAGGTATTTATTTATTTATCAATTTATTAATAATTAATTACTATTAAATATTTATTATAATTTTAGTAAACGATTGACTCATTATATATCTCAATGTTTTTATTATTAGATTTTCTTCCACTAAAATGTGATTTATGTTCAAAAACATTTTGTTGGAATCATTTTCGATATGAATCTCATTCATGTGAGAACTCATATATGAGTGACAAAAAGGTCCCAATTTGTCCGCTTTGTAATCAACCCATTTCTGTCCGAAGGGGAGAATTACCTGATATTAGAGTTGGAGAACATATAGACCGCGACTGCGAATCAGATCCAGCGATGAAGAAAAGAAACGCCATTTATAAGAATAAATGTTCAGTAAAAGGGTGTAAACAAAAAGAATTAATGCAATTGTTGTGTAACGATTGCGGACGTAATCATTGTTTGAAACACAGACACTCTGCGGATCATAATTGCAAACCATCAGAAAATAGTAGAGTATCGAAAAGCGGTTCCGCAGCTCTGCACAGATTCACTCAAAATAGAAAAAATACGCAACATATCCAACAAACAGATCATTTGAAATCGAATTCCCAACGAATTCGATCGCAAACTAATGATTTGTTTGAAGTTCAGGGAAATTATAGCGAAGACGAAGCGTTAGCGCGAGCTTTACAGCAGTCTATTATTGAAACTAAGAATAAAAATACGAATCAAACTATGGCTCAAAAGTCGAGTTCTCAAGAACAAGACAGAAATATCGCGGAAGCCATTGCTGAGAGTGAAAGAGATTTTAATAAAAATAAAGATAAGTGTAATATATCTTGAATTATATTTTAATGTTTAAAAATCATTCAATTTTTAAAACTTGTTATCAATGTTTTTAATTTTTTGAGCTATTTATTGATGTCATAATTTGTAAAATCAATCGTTAATGATATGAACTTTAATTTTTATGAAATTATTTAAAACAATATTCACTTCATTTGATTCGTAATAAAAGTTTTTAACAAATAAAAAGAGAAGAAATTAATTATAATTTAAAATATATCGCAAATTATTTAAACACGATTTTGTTATTTCATTAAAATGAATAAAACGTAAAAAAGTTTGACAATTAGTAAAGACAGCAATTGATTGCTTTAAAAGTTAAAATTAGAATAAAATGCATAATTAGTTGATTTATTGCATCCATCGCTCAAAAAGTTAGTGAGCATTAAATTGAAAAGTTTTGCATTTGTTATACTAATATTGATTTGTGGCACAAATAAGTGGCAATTATTAACAAATCGTTAGTAACTGTTTCGAACACAACCATTAAAAAATAATTTACATATTCATAGTTCTTAAAGTCTTCATGAGTGCACTCAAAGAAGTGGCTAAACTGGTCGCGTGACTCATCAATAGTCCCATATAAGGACTGCTCGACGGAGAACATACTGTATCACTGAGTTTGTGGACAGTGTCTACTGTGTAGGCATAAGTGGCGGCCACTTCTTTCAGTCTATCCACAAGACGTGTGATCTGTGCCTGAGATTCCATTTGAATTAATACTATTTCTCCGACCGAATACATTCTCTCTAATAGTGTAACACATTCTATAAGATATTCTAATAGTTGTGGTGAGGCTTCTGTCGCACATTTGACAAAAAGTTTGGACGCAGTGACGAATTGTCGCGATTCAGTGACGAGCGCTTCTTTGGCTGCCATAAAGTTTTCACAATCATTGTGTCTGTCTTTACACTTATATTGAGTATGACTCGAACTCAACCGATTCTCATGAACCTCTTCTAAACGCGCTAATAATATATCGATATCTCGTTGCGATTGTATAAAAATTTCTTCGGTTTCATTTCGAGCTAAATCTGAAGGTAAGCATCCGTTGATAATCTGATCCGTCATTATATTTTGTACTATTGGATGATAACCATTGGTGTTTTGCAACTCGTGAACATTCATTGCATTCCCGTTTCTTATTGACTGCTGTTTTTGACTTCCGCTTCCATTCATAGAATGGGTTCCATTCGATCTCATCGCTAATTGTCTTCTTCTCTCTTGAATAGATGGCGAACAGGGAGGGATCGGAGGTTTCGGAAATTTAGAGGGCGAGGGAGGGGTTGCCGTACTATTAGTCGGCAAATTGTTCCACGAATGAGAACGCGATAAATTTGGTGATCGTCTGACTGTTGCTGTATTCGAATCATTTATTTGATGATTACTTATATCTTTCATTATATATAAATCTTCACAACTATTGCTTTCGTTTGAATTGATTTTATCTGATTTTCTATAAGATCTAAATTGTTTATGAATTAAATTGTGTTCATTTTCTGATGAGACGACTTCGATCACAGTCGGGAGTGAGAGCTTAGGACTGCCTCCGTCTGGAAATACGGGACAATCACTATTAGATGATGAAAAAGATGATGAATTGAAAGCCGAATCATAACCTGATTCACCAGAACTACTGCTATGAACTTCTCTTTTGAATAATCGCGGACTGATATCGTCATTATTGCACATCTTTTTGATATCGTCCGTCACTTTCCAAAACCTTGCGATCACGTCGTCCTGTGCTTTAGTTAAAGCGGGAGAAGGACTCGGAGGCGGAGGTATAATAAATGATGATAAGTATTCCTCATTATTAGCAATTGTGATGTCATTTTGATCATGAACAGGCGGCGGAGGCATTGTCATGAAGGCGATGAAGTCATCGATATCTTCAGGCAAATACTGTTGATTTTGATTCCTATCACTGGCAGACGAACGCATCTCTGAGAGAGTATCACATAAATTATCTAATTCTGCCACAACTCGTGCCGAATCATCATTAGAAAAACATGAAAAATCAATATCTTCTCTATAAGGTGTGGGCGGATCGTCAGTATTCGACATTACAATTACTGATCCAATTAGATCTCCTTCGGGAGTATCGGGAGGGGGAATGACTGTCAGATCTATTAGATCAGAATCTAAACAAATATCATCTGAAAAATTCAATTTGAATTCTCCTTCAGATCTCAATTGTTTGAGGCTTTCAATGAGGTCTTGTTCTGCTTGAAGTAAATTTGGATAAACATCAGGACTGTGTAAACCAAAACTAGAACCAGATTTAGTAGTTCGCGAGGGGTTAACATTACAACCATTAGATAGTAATATACTATTTGGGCCATTAATACGACGTAATGGGCTCTCGTTGGGACTCATGAGGCTATCTGTGTCGCTCTCATTTGCTGATAATTCTCCATTAATGACATCATGCACTGCAAAATACATTATTTTATTCAAAAGCCCAATAAATAATCAACTTTTAAGAGAGCTTTAAACAAACTATTCCTACCGTTTTGTTTGTCATTCAGGCTGTTATCTATATTACCATTAATTTTAGTTAAAAGCAACAGAGAATCAGTTGCTTTCAGTTTCTCCGTTTCGTCCCATGTGTTCTCTTCTTTATAGTCAACTTGTTTTACTTCCGTATTATCCTCTTCTGCCAAATAGTGTTCAGCGTCGGAAATAATTTTATTCATTTCAGACACTCTTTTTATAATGTCTTCACTTTTGACATTTGTTTCGCAAACTTGTGATTCAAGTATTTCCATCGATACAAGACTTGGCAAATCAATGCCATCACAATTAATCTTTTCATTCATATTGTGGTCAACATTTGCAAAATTTGAATCAACAATTGTATAAAGTTGTTGATCACGTGTATTATCAGATCTTGAGATATCGCATGGCATATATCGAGGCGGAGGTATCGCCAGATCTATTCTTCTTAAACCTTCGCTATTATTTTGAACATAACTCCATTGATCCTCTTGAACAGTATGTAAACCACAATAACTCGGCGCTAAAAATATATAATTTTTTAATTATTTAGAGAGCTCAACGTTTAACAAAATTTTGTAAAACTCATACCAAATCCATATATAAAATTCCGTTTTACTATGAAAGCAGCGTTAATAAAGTGATAAAATAACTAATTCAGTAGAATAGTGGCAAAAAGTATACACATATGAAAATATTAGAGCAGTAACAAAGCGAAAGAAAAGAGAAACTTTTGAAACAACTGAGAGTAGAACTAAAACTAATTTATGACCAAAGGTTTGCATTGCATGCGAATTAATGTAATGATTGAATGAATTGAATAATTAAAGCGAATTCGCAAAAAATAAGAATATAGGTTAATAATGTTAATTGAATGACACTCACCGGAGTCGTCCCACCACTCTTCAGATATATCCCAAAAAACAGGTAGTTCTTTATCATTGGAATTGATCTCATACTTATTGAATAATCTGTGATAACCTTTTAAAATAAGTACAAATTCTTCTGCTTCTCTATCTTCAAGTGTGAAATGTAAGGGAGAATCGATAGAAGGACTTAATTTTTCAGTAGAATTTTTAATTTGGACTTCAAGACAATAATAAAGTTCGTCATCTTTGGTAATTCTAATATAACTAATGTCTTCAATTTTAGTTAAAGTAATTGGTAAAGAATTTCTCATACTATTGACATGACTTATGCCAAACTTAGGGCTAACCAATAAACCGGATTCAATCGTAGAATCTTTGATATTTGTTGAAAACATTTTCGCGCCATAACTGGGAAGTTCACTAACAATTTTCAAGTAATGAAGCTTTGCTTGAATTGCTGTCAATGCTTTTTGACCGGTTGGACACAATTGTTGGTTAAGTTTTAGAAAGTGATTCAGCATTTTATGCAAATCTTTTCTTTTCATTGATTCTAAGAGTGAAAACGGAACGAATGACTCTAAACCACATTCACGTTCTATTATTTTGAGGTTCACTTTTCCATTAGAGGTTTGCATACCATTACTGTTGATCGAGTGTTCATATAACTGAAGTGCAGATAAACGTAATGCGATTTCATGTTTTAGTTCAGGAGAGAATCGTTCCTGAACTACATCATTACAGCATTGATTATATAAATATTCGAAACTGATTGGGTCTCTTTGTAATAACTCAAAGGCATCTCTGGGCACAAACATCACTCGGAATAGACACCGAAGATTGTGAGCACCCGGACGTGCGGCGATCTATTCAAATGAGAGCATAAACCAAATAATTTTCAAAAAATACACTAAAAATCAACAAACAAGACATAAATCAAAAAGCATAATATTTCATACTTTCGCGAGAGTATCCTTTGGGTCGAGAAGTGTTAACCTATTTCTTCGCATTGCTTTGATATGTTCACAAACCAAACTGAAATGTTCGCTGCATTTGATTGACAGCTTCTCAAGCAATGAGTTTAACACATCCTTTTGTAAATAAACAAATGATTCGTTGAACTTTTGGTAACATTTGGGGAATAATTGAAAAAATATAAACTCAAAGGATTACTTGAATAGTTGTTGAGCTGTCATATTTAAATGTCTTCGTTTGTCCGTTTTCGAGGAATACTTTTAATACATTTGGCAGGAATGGAACGCATGATTCGAATGTAGACATCGGACAAAAAAGTGGCGAACCATTTATGACAACTCCTTCAGCAAACCTTACTCTTGAAGGGTTTGATTTCAACTTTGCTTTTTTGGCGGCTGTGAGTAGTGCTGACTTTCGTGTCGACTGATTTGGTATTAAATAGAAGTAAAATGATTGTAAGGAAAAGACAATAGGATTAGTGTCAAGACGAATGAGATGAGTTGCAAAAGATTGAGTTAAGCGAAAATGCGATTTAGAATGTCTTACATTATTGGAGTGCGGCTGACATATTGTCAAAGTTACTGAATGTTTACAAGACCTAAGAATCAGAGCATAACAATATAAAAGATGTAGATTTCAAGTTTAGACAGCATTATCAAAACTATTTCTCACAAAATAGTTTGATGGCTGTGTTGTGTAGAATAGTTTTAATGACTCACTTGACAAGTTCAATGACATGTTCTCGCGGAGCTTTCATAACATCTTCGCCGTTAATCTTGAGTATTTGGTCCCCGGCTTGAAGATGGTGTTCACTCGGGCCTCCTGTCAAACAAATAGTTGACTAATTCTTAGACGCCTTTCTTTAAATAACATATATCTATAAATGAAAAGTAATACAAACCTTCTTTGACAAATCTAACAATGACTGGTTTCTCACTGCCTGCCACAAAACCAAAGCCAAGCTGTGAATCTCGGATAAGTTCGACTTCTCGAGGCATTGGAGGCGGTTCTTCATCGCTATCTTTTCTCGGATCCTCATATGTTGTGGTTTTGTTGACATGACTATTAATAAAAGTAAATGAAAGCTTGCATTTCAACCAAAAACTTTACCATAATATTAGACTAATTAAAGCGAATGTTACGCTTTGTGATTAATTATAATAACTAATACACACATTAATCAAAGTTATTGGAATTTTTTTTTCATTATAAATATTCAGCAAATTTAAAATAATTTCATAAATAATATGTCATTTTGATAATCAATTTTAGAAACACATACAAAGCTCGCCAAAAAATCATTATTGATTATGAACAGTTGTGTTGATTTTCAAAATTCATTCGAAAACTTCAATCAAAAAGCTTTTTAGAAATAGGATTCAGAAAATAAAGAGCGAATGAGCAAAAAGTAATTGGCACTAGAGATACATGACCGGTAAAACTTTAACTTAATCGCTAACTAACTAAAAACTCAATTTTTTCTGTGAAAACAGTTAGAACTTTGAATAATTTGGCGATTGAACTGTTTCGCAAAGTTTTGGAGATTGGTGTAGAAAACTGGCTCAAAAATGTGATAAAGTTAAACATGCTCAACTTGAAGATGACATCAAAACATAAAAGTTTCAATTAATACACTCTACAAGTATTCATTAAGCATAAATTAATCGGTCAAATAAGTCTTTATTAAACTTGA